>OOFB01008749.1:0-17600 GCA_900323305.1 Trachyrincus murrayi | reverse complement strand
GAAAACAATATTTTAGTTCTTATTTAAATGCTAAATGTTTTTCAATACTGCAGTTTATCTGTGTGTGTGTGTGTGGGGGGGGGGGGGGGGGGTGTGTGGTGGGGGGGGGGGGGGGGGGGGGCCGAGGGGGGGGGGGGGGGGGGGGGGGGGGGGTCCGAGTGAGGCAAAATTCCGGCAGACGCAGCTGCCGACTAGTACGCCCTTCCATCGTCGCCATGGACCCTTGTGCGCCGTTAAAACGACTGCACCACAGTTGTACTCACAAGGTACCCGTCTGTTAATAGCGATCCACTGATCTGATCCTCACTGTATTATCAAGGCCCATTACGACATAGTCAACAATACCTTCACATTACCGAATGAGAATGTGCTGACAACAAGTCTATTAGAGCTGAGACCGTTAGCATAGCATGCCAGTGTTTTATCCTTCAATCCTGCAGCTGAATGATTACGCAATGAGAGGTTTGATGCAACATCAAATGGATGGACGACGCAGGGAAAGGCGACCCGAGCGAAGGACTCTAAAGCCTGTGCAGACGGAAAGACTGATTTTTCTGCCTCCTCTGTACATCAGTGTCAACCGAAGCACCAGCTTACCACTTACCACGGCATTACTGGTCATCAAATAGTGCTAAGAGCTGCATGCCGACGTACAGCAGATCACACACACATTTAGACCGGATTGAAGGATAATCCTAGAGGAATGGAAACGCAGCAGAGATGTGGAACTGTCAAAGCACTTTCGTTTTTTTCTTCTTCCGGTGAGCGACGTTAGACCTGTTGATAATGTGTCAACCCAGAGCCCTGCTGTTAACCCCCCGACCCCTTTACCTCCATTGATTATGTATTACTATAATTTTCTTTTAAGTTGTGCTTCAGTGCAGCCATGACTGTTAGCAACCGCGGAATCAGACCTGGCCCAGTTTCTGGCACCAGGACAAAGGAAAGCTTGACGCGTAGTGGCACCTCCGTTTGGCTGGAAATATACTATCTGGCTCCCAACCCCCCCCCCCCCCCGGGAGGCTGGGGCGGCTGAAGAGGAACACACACAAAAACACGCACTGGCTCACAAAACTATTACGGCTCCTTCCATCATCACAACGGCCATATTCAAACACTGGCTGGTAGCATCAGCAGGATTCAATGTCGTAATGCCTAAACGGGCCGCCTAGAATGTGTGTATATTTTATAGCGCTTGTCGATCCACGAGAGGATTTGCTGTAAATAGGGACTTGTTGTTTGACCACAGTGGACCTTTCAAAACGAGAGAAAAACAGCTTCACTTAACTAGCATGTTCCAACGGTGCTCATGGGTTCATCTTGAGGGATGCATATAATCTTGGACAGAAATATCACCCCATGGAATGAACAAAGGATGAATTCTTCAGGTTCTCAAATGAAATATAATGTAATGAAACAATGTAATAAAAAAAAGAAGCATGGTGAAAATCTATTCCATCTTGAAAGGCACCAGCACAATTTCAAGCAAAAGATCCGGAATCCTGATGGATTAGAAAGTCAGGTTAAAAGCATACAAAGAAACTTCTCTCGCAATCAATTGACCTTAAATACCCAACGCATTAGCCAACAATATGGTTTCTTCCACAAATCACTGGTTTGGCAGAAGGCTTTCCATTGCCGGCCCACTAAACACTCCAAAAAAAGCATTTAAAGTCCAACGTAGGGTTTTGCAAATGGACCATTTGAACAAAAGCATGCTCTCCTCTCCACTCCCAGAGACAGGGGGGGGGGGGGTCTGGGTGGCTGTGGGTCTGATGGGGGGTTGGCTCTGGGAGCGGAGAGCCTGGCGCTCCATGTGGCAGAGATGTATGCACACCTGCCATGGCTAACGGTCTCACAGCTGAAACAGTGTGGGGGTGGGCCGAATGCAGGAGGTACGGTGGGGGTGGAGAGAGCGAGAAATAGGGGGACAGGCAGCCGAGGGAGTCTTTAGGGGCCATGTTGGGGGTGGTGGGCATGGTGGGGAGAGTTGTGGGGGGGGGGGTGGTGGTAAAGCAGGAGCAAAAGAGAGTGCTGTATCTATTATTAATGGCCCCTCGCTGTATGGAGAAAGAGATCTAATGTGGCCGTCAAGGTTGTGATGCGTGTGTAATGGGCAAAGACAGACTCCCCTATTTCATGTTCCCCAGTCTTCCTTTACTCTACACACCACACATCCTCCATTAGGCTCTTTCCCTATAGTAACAGGAAGACACCTCCTTGAAGACCCGGCGCAGGTTAGCCCAGGTCGCGTGGGCTAGCCGTGGTGAACAAAAGGGACAGAGGACATGACAGGTACTACAGGTTCATCTTCACCTTGAGATCTTTTCAGTGTGGCTTCATGTAAACACAGGTTTAAAAATAATTTTTAAAAAAAGGTCAGATTTGCACCGTGAAACAATTATTAACAAACAATACCTTTCTCATTACCTAGAACAAGCCGCTACCGAGCACATGAGTGGGGAAGAATGTGTTGATCAAAATGAACAGGATGTGAATATTTATCATTTATGTGTGTGTGACTGTCCACAGGCACATGTTTGATTTGTTTTCCTCTACTACCATATAGACATAACATTTCACACATCCAGCAGACCATACCACATGTAAGTGGGGGGAGACTGGTTATAATAGTGTGAAATAAAACCCCATATACCTCAGGGCATCGGGGAGAAAAACAACGAACCATGACGGGGAAACACCCTATGGAGACAAATAAAGGAACCCAACTTACATGGCGAGCTCTTTATTAAATAAATAGGAATACAGACAAAAGGGAACACAACAAAAGCCTTCCTTCCTAGCAGCTGAGGCGGGTCAAATCACCATATCACCCCATCACCGTGGCAAATCTGATACAATTACACTGAGTGAGGTGTTTGGGTAGTAGCGGTGATATGGGGGGGGTGGTCGACAGAATGATGAAGCCAACATCAAAGGCAGTCGTGATAAATAGTACGCAGGGACGCTCCTGACCAAAGCGGGGCAGGGGGTGGGGGCTTGGTTATTGATTGCTCTGCCTGTGCTCTAGTTATGGGGAGGACAGGGGGGCGGAGGGGAGAGACGAGGGGACGTATGAAGGGAGCGTGAAGAATAGGAGCGTGATTTGCCCGGCAGGCGGCAGACGGTTAGAGCCGTGTGCCCCCAGAGAGCACGCCAACAGGCCTCTTACTGCTCATTGGTCATCACCACAGCACACCGCCGCTGCCGAGACCATTACTGTACTACCGCCGCCATTACTGCTGCTGCGCTCCGCCATCGCCCATCCCCCTCAAATAATAAAAACACACACACCTCGTGCAACAGCGCCTCTGGGGCTGATTGAAATTCAGCGAAGGGAGGGGGCTTGACGCCACAGGCCCAGACAGTGGTGGAGCAGAGGGACGGGGGTAGCTGGGGTGTCCCGCTGGGGCCCCATAAAAAGCAGATGCTAAATCACTTAACCACCGCTAAATTAGTTGCCTGGGAACATGGCGGGATGTGGAGGAATCCGAGAGGAGGGCACACGCGTGATCTGCAGCGCGGCGACACCCCGTCGGAGCTGTAAGCACATCACCTGCAGCTAAATGGAGGACGACAGAGGAGACCACGGCCCTCCTTCTTGAGCTCCTTCTGCGGTGAACACAAACCGTCGCAGAGAGGGAATACTTCCGTGGACTCGCGATTATATTAGGAGCGAGTTGAAATCCAATACAAGAGATGCAAGGCCGAAGCGGCAGCGGCATTTGTCTAAGTCACCGGTCTCGTAAGAGGACGACCTTGTGCTTTCTCTCTGCCCAAGCATCTGAAAAATCAATTCACATGGTTACTGTGGGGTGAGAGAGGGGGAATACAGCTGCCTGGGCATCTCCTTTTCTCTGAGAGAAGGAGGGGATTTACTCCAGATTCATCTCTCCTACTGAGTTCCTTTTCATATGCTGGCTAATCCCAGGTAAGACGTGTTGGACGATAACGGCAGTAGAACAGCCACTGTTGAGTTGGGCTCCCGGAATGAATCTGAGAAAATCTGCAATGCTAACCTGATTACTTCTCATCTAATCTGTGGGTAAACCAAATATCAATTACACTAAGCTCAAAATGTGGACCAGATAGCCACTGATCCGTTAACCCAAAATGGAGGAGGGAGAATGGCAATTTGGCATTATCATTCCTAGCATAATTGCTACTCATTAATGCATACCTTAAAGAAATGGCTAGCTGGTGTTTAAAATAGGGGGTGTAGCTCAAAAGGCCAGCGCGTGTACACACACACACACACGCACTGTTTAGTAGGATTGATATTGGGAATAGCCTCAATAGGACCCCTACATGACAAATATTCATAAAATGCAGGTTAATGCCAGCTCAAGTGGGCTTACAATGTACGTTCCAAGGGCAAACCAAGTCAACGTCCCTCCGTCAGACTACATACTGTATGTGTTTACTGGAGAGTTCAGTCTGCATACCACAAAGAGAAATGAGGATGTCACAGCCAGGTGTGGTTAGCAAACAGCACGCTATTAAGACTGCTGGCAGATCCAATAGCACATACCACAAACATAGGTAGGACCATTCCATGGTCGTCTATATTTGGCCCATATTGTCTATAGATGGAACCATGAAAAGCAGAATTAACTCCTTTGACTGTAATGATTCCAAATTCAATTGGGTCTTAACTAAAAGCTAAAAGCAAAAACAAACCATGACGCAATTAACTATTGACTTAATCATTATTACCGAATATGCCTTCCTCCAAACTGCTTTCAGCCAAGGAGGTGAATAGTGCACCTTTGATACACGCCACTGCTCAGTCAATGAGGAACACAGTGAGCATCCTGCACACGCCTGTGCCAGTACAGCTTACATCCGGTCTGCATTGTTGCCGGTGCTGGGCTCATTCACATGGGGCTACAGCTGGAGAGGCAAGTCCTCTGTTTACTCAGTAGGAAGAGACACGAGGCCCAGGCTTCCTGATGACTTCCTGTATTTCACACGATTGTTTCCCCTCAGGAAACCTTATCAATAATAATAAAAAATGGTGAAACACTGCATTTCCTCTAATGGAAGGAGACTGGAATGTTGAAGGGGGGGGCGGGGGGAAATGAACCGAGAATGAAAGCTAATTTGCAGGCCCCATACATCATGGTGCACCAACACAGGGTAAACACACGGTGCCAGGACCCTCGGGGCCCTCCCCTCCTAGGAGCTCCCCGTCATAAACAATGAGCCGAGGTCAGCGTGGAGAAGGCTTCCACACCCTCAAACTAGATTAGAAAGCTATGTGGGGGGACTCCCAAAAACAAGGCTGTAAGAATGCACGCTCAACCTCTGACTTGCAAGGAATGTCCAGCCAGCGCACGGCCAGCGCCCATGAGCCGGGGAGAAGCTACCCTCGCCCTCACTTTGAAGTCCATGCAGTAGATGGCAGGGGGAGGGGACGCTGGTGCCAAGTGGCTAGCTGGTGCAAGGCCAGCTAATTCCTCTCTCATTTGAAAAGTAAATTACAAGGATGTAGCTCACATGGGGGGGGGGCTTGCCTCGTCAAGGGGGGGGGGGGCACGGCGTTGCTAGGCATCCCAGGCATAGACCCCGCGGGGAGCACTTGAACCCCTGACCCCCCTGGCGCGGTCGTTTGGGCCGACAGGGGTGCGTGACACTGCCCTGGCCCGGAGACACCGCCCCGCCGGGCTGGGAATGCAGTGGCACCGTGGGGGGATAGAAGGGAAGGACAAAGAGGAGCCGGTGGAAGAAAGGAGCCTCCATTTATCCAGTGCCCACGGGGAGCTTCATCATTAGGTCCACAGTCACACAGTCACTCACAGAAAGTCTCCCACTGGCCAGTGGCAGCTAATAAACCCACTTCCAGCAGCGTCTTCCAGGCGGTGTGTGAGCGTGGGACGTGGATGTGGATTGAAAGGAGGGAAGGAGTGCCTTCACCTGCAGCAGAAGTCTCATCGTCCAATATTCAAAATGTTTCGAAATGCCCAAAAAGGCGTGAGGTGCACTTCACATGCACCTTACGCACCGTGCGGCACAAACGGACCCGAGGACACGCCTCAACACCTTAGTCTGTTTCATTATGAATTTCTGTATAAACAATGTTTTGGCCTGATTTCCTAAATGCTAGCTTTTGCCAGATCAAATTGTTCTGTATCCACATATTGTTACGGGCTACGGATAGACCAATAACAATAGTGGTATATCAGATATCACGAGACACCTCCGCCAATACACAAATGTGATACCCCGTGCTGTATCAAACCAGGGTTTTATCCATCTCTTTGTATACCCAACATTTCAGCACGTTTTCCAATTTATTAAAAATCTTTGCCGTTTACATTAACAGAAAACATCGCAATCCTTCATCCTGTATGCTGCACTACGACGACATACAAATGTAGTAAAACAAAAAAGTACAGGAAATTAGCTTAAGAGGCCATTAAGGATCATTTTTCCTTCGTTCCTTCTTGATGGCATACCTCATTAAGAGTTGCTTGGTAACAGATGGCCTTGCATCCAAGGCCATTACTGTCCCACTATGCCTAAACCTCTGCCACCAGTCCTCTTAACGCCCTCCCCCTGACACTCCCGCCATGTCTCTCCCGTCTCATTTGACATCCGTGTCTTGGGTTCTGCACTGGAATGAGTTCCCCCACCATTCCCCACTGACCATGATTATCCTTTTTATATATATATATATATATATATATATATATTTATTTCACGGGTGCAACTGCTTTCTATCACCGCCCTGGTGAGGGTCAAGCTCAAGGGAAGGTCTTCGCTCCATGGGTGACGAGGGCTGCCACTTCCCCTGCTTGTCCTTCAGGTGCCCGAGTTCATTTTCCTCTCTCCCTTCAGCAGAGCCGACAGAGGAAGGGCACGGCTCTATCACACCACCACTTGGACCTCTGCCCGTTTAGCCATTCTTGCCTTTCTTGGACGTCACCTTCCACCTTAACCCGTTTGGACGCCATGATGGACAGGCCTTGTTTTGAGATGCAGCTCAAATTCAAAACTGAAATACAAATGATAGGCAAATTAACAAAACAAAACAGTTGGATGACAAATGTAGAGCATAATTACAGCTAGGTGGCAGTTCTTTTGTCCGATGGATAACAATGTCACAGTGCAAACCACGTTTGATTTGATATTTGGTAATGGATATAACGGAGCAGTATTCGTCAGTAAACCACTACTTTATATGAACAATATTTATTTTTCTATACAACTGATGGTGTCAGACACAGCACTTACATGGGTCATACTCAACTGCAAGGATCCAAGGTGAGCAAACCATCCAAAGTGACAGAAAATGCTATTACATCACGGCAGCGCCTTAAAAGCTCTGTAATTTAACCATTTTGGCTGTGTCTCTTGACCTCCGTCGCTGCTATAAACGAGCTCAAGGGTTTCGGAAAAATTGATTCAACAAATGGAATAAAAAGAAAGTGGAGCCATGAGAGGATTCCAAGGAGAATGAGTACCAAGGGACAGAAAAGGGGCTCCCAAAGCACAAGTAAACAAACACTATTTACCTATATATTACCAACCTTTTTACCTATATATTACCAACCTTTTCTTATGAACCCTCCGACGCCATTTTGGTTGCACAGTGTTGGATCTATGTTGTTCTGTACATCTGTCTAATTTTTAGGCACCATACATGAGATATCTCAACATAATTAGATAGTCAGGGAAAAAGTCAGGGAAAAAAACAGAATCCCTTCTATTTAAATAGTTCAAGTTAAAATTAAACACCAAACACAAATTTCAAAAACATCTGGACTTTCAAAAACAGTCCAAAGAGCTTTTGGAAAAAATCAAACACAGCAGCTTCAAAGTACAGATTTGCCAGACTGCAGTTTTATGAACTATTCAAAAACTGGAACTACGGCACTGCTAGTGGTACTAGGGGGCATGTTACATCGAAGAAGCCTACACTAAATCTTACTCGAGCGGGGTGGAAAACAAACCTGCCCATGCCCTGACCATTTACACATAAGTCAATATTTTTATGTATGTATGATTTTCGCTTTAATGGCTCTATTTCATTGGTTTTCCGCTGCTCTATTTGCCCCATGCACTGTTATAGAAATCAAAGTCTTGAAAAATAAATACAGCATTCAGCCCAAACTTTAACCAAGACCCATAAACGTCTCTTTATAAATCACTCAGCTGTGTGCAAATCTCTCATTTTGCCATTGCCTAAAAAAAGGCATAGTCAACTGTTGACCTTTGATTTTGTTTTTGCTAGATGTTTACGAAGCACCCACAGTACACGGTGTTCCCACACAGCAGATGAAGTTAAACAGACCCAATGGCCTCGGTGCAACACGGCAAACAGGGCTTTCTATTCCACTGTACAAGGAGTCTGAGGCGGTTCAGAAGTCCTCTGAACCTTGTTGACGAAAACAGCTGTTCATCCCCTGTATGGGTGGCTCACGCCTGTGCAAATACGCAAACAAACACACACACAGACACACACATCCCACCATATCTAAAGCTGCCAAAAGCCACAGGGCAGGCGAGAAGATGATGGTAGGCAGCACATTTAAGCAGCGTTCACACAATCCGCTCTGTGTAATCGACTGCCCCCACAGCCTTCGAGCAAAGCAAAGTGCCCGTTTGACGGACTGAAGTGTGAGCGTGTGTGAGCGTGTGTGTGTGTGTGTGTGTTTTCATATTTAGAAGTCATGTGTTCATTAGCCCATGTTCACCAGACCACCACACAGCTTGCATGTGGCACAATCTCTGCAGCTGTGCTATTGGCATAAGAAACACAGCAGCCAGACCTGAATCACAAATTGTAAGGGAGATATGTTAGATGTTTGATAGATTCTAGGATTTTAACGCAAACTCAAAGAAATAGGCCTAGCCCTGTGTGTATAGACCTGAGGGTAAGCTGCAGAAAGAGTTCCTTGGCTGACTCTGTACTATTCCCATCAATGGATACACCTGCCATTTGCTGCGGTCGTGCAGCGCTTCCAAGAGACGTGCATGCAATGCAGAACAAGTATGCTGTTGTGTGACGCCGCTTGGGTCACTGTAAACAATGCATGAGGCCGCTGTAGTGGCAGTACTGCAGCACAGATAAGTTACCCGAACGTTTACAAGAAGTGATTCCTGCTTCTTCTTTTTTTTTTATTCCATAAGAGACATAACCACTGTGATCTGGTGTGGTCTACAAAGCTGCTGCACTAAACTATAGGCCTCTGGTGGTTTTAAAAGGTCCCAAATTGACGGTGGATGCATTCTCCTGCAAAAAGAGCTGCCAAGAGCCACATCACCATGTTACAGTTATTCAAAACAACCCCACGGATTATTTTTGATGAGTCCAAAGTTAATAAACAGTGAGGGCTCTCGAATAACACTGAATGACTAATGTCGTCCAAGAGACCATAACAATAACTCACTTAGAGACAAGGGGCAACCCACAGGCTGAGCCGAGACGCCATGGAGCTCAGCAAGCTGCAGCTCCCATTGGTTAATGAGGGACCTCCTTGTTTTCCATTCGGCTCGAGTCAGACTAAAACTACAGTTTGAAGAGGGAATTCAGACAGAGCAGCGGAAAACCAAATGACTATGGTGGTATTTCAGGGCATTTTCCTGTAGGAACAGCCATGCATACAGTTTAGAGTTAAGGGAGAAACAATATGTAAAAACACTGAAATGGTACAAATCTAGGTATTTTGACCTATATAATCCAAAAAAAGAATGAAAAACATATCTTAGTCCCAGTGTTCTGTAATGACGTCGTATCGTGATCTAGTCCGCCGGCATCGAGTCTCAAGACCAACAGCTGATAAGTGCAGTAAAGAGATTCAAGGCACTGTTACTACGGTGGACATGATGCAGGTCCCATTCTACCGTGTAGCAACTTCCTTTTCAGAATTGTTTCCATTGACAAGGATTTAAAAGTGTCAAATGTAAAAGAATGTTATACCAAATGTAAAATGTGTTTACCATTCCCATTATGGAATACTATATTAAGAGGGGTAGAACACTGCACATTACAGTGCCGAGCATAAAGCCAAGATTCAATGGTTTTTGACATAAAATTAGCAAACAATTTGTAGAGATTTGGTTTTTTTCCAGAAAGAAAGGGCAAATCTTTAATTTGTGAATGCCAAACCACACCGGTGGAAGCCAACAGAAGCACCAGAGTTCGGCCTGACCTTCAACAACCAACAGGCATGCAACAGCAGATGTGATGCCATTTATTTACAAGGGTATTGATCTGCCTTGCCTCCTGCCAATTACAAGAGATAAACTGCAGCAACAGTTATTGTAAATTATACCGGCCACGGCCACAATGCTGAAACCCATCACACTGAAAGGCTTTAGCACAATTACAAATGTGTACTGAAAAGTTAAAAAAAACGAAGAAAACAACCGGTAATTATTAGCATTGTATCAGCATCTGTTGCCCTTCTCCGTTACCTCCTGCTCTAGGAACGGGACGGTGGGGAGCCTCTGCCTCCACATCCAAGACCATAGGACACGAGCAGCATCTCCTAATTGGGCTTCTTTCATTAGCGAAGCAGATGAATCCAAACACTTGGCCAACTGCGCAATTTAGCCATCTCTCAGTGGAGCGATGTTATTAGGATGTTACGAATGATTTCAGCCCGTACATAAGTTATCAGTTTTAAAAGGTATGATGTATACACACCGGTCAGTAGGCGAGTCTGCATGATATCAACACAATGAGGACTACAAAAATAACCTAAAGACCAAGTCTCAGTCAGCCTTTTCACACAGTGATTTATCTACATTCTTAACATTTTAGTTTTCCCCTAATACATTTTTCACACACACAGATGCAGGGCTGAAGAGACTTTCCAAAAACAACAGCAACACAACGCTGGAATTTGACGTTTTTTTTATCAGTGGCGTCTTAAAGAAAAGACAAAGGATCGTGAGTGCAGCAAAGAAAAACAGTGGTTGACGTTTTTTTAGCCGTGTTGCAGACAAGGTGGTCCGGAGGGATAAGGCCCAAGTCTGTCCGAGCAGAAAGGCCTATGAAATGTTTACACATTTTGGAGAGTTATTTGCATTGTCCACAGGGAGATAATCAGCACACAATCCGCCTCCTGGCTGGATTACAGAGATAAGACGGGGGCCAAATGGATTTTACACTCCTCTGATGGGGAGTTGTTTATAATGCAAAACTTTTTTCCCCCTCCTTAAAGAACAAATTAGTCAATTTAACAAAAAAAAAACAGTTGCAAACTGAGAACAGTGGTGCCAAATGAACAGCAGAAGCACATCAGGGACTGATTCCTATATGTGGCTAAAGCTTTTAGCATAGTCTCAATGTAAAACAAACTAAATAAACATCACATTCAGCTATCTATCTGGCCAACCCCCAGAGGCAGATAAGGACAAAAAACAAAAAACAACTCAGATTGAAGCCCTTTTTGTCTGCAACTCAGCCATCTTTGATAAAAGAAAACCCTGACTGTGGCTCTCACTCTGCATAATGACACTGGGCCTCACAAGAAATGTGTTTTGAATAAACAGATATTTTCAGAGAAGGGGGGGGGACCCCACAATTAGAAATTTGAGACTCTCTCTGTGTGTGGGTCCCAGTCCAATTCTCTGGAATCAATCAGGGCTCCCAGAGGAACTCCTGGGTCCCCTTAATCTCCTGGTTTTATTACTTTCCAGACAGTCATCCCCTTTCACCCTACCCCCCATCTCACTCTTTTGTACTGATCTCCAGCAATGCCAAGGAGGGGCTCTCTCTCTCTCTCTCTCTCTCTCGCTGGCTCTCCCCTACCCTTCCACCACTGCAGAGGGCTTTTCATGCAGGAGAGGTCTTTCATCAGTCTCCACACGCAAGCCAGCCCAAGCTAGCAGAGGCCCATCACTCCAAGGCCTGAATTCCACTTTATAGTCCCATTACTTCTCAACTATTATCCCGCTAGAGACACATTGACTGCATGTTTGACACCTACAGGGCTAACGCTTTGCACCGCATTATAAAGGCTATGAAATGCTGAATTTTAGACTGTTGATTCATCATGTTCTATTTATAAGCTACGAGTTCCTTACAAAGCACATATTTGGTCATGAAATTACTACCCAAACAATGATGTGTGTACACTAAAAACGGGTGCTAGGTTTGCCTTGCAACAGAAATATCAAACACGGTCGGAAGTCAAAAACATTACTTGGCACACGCAAAAAAAAAAATATATATAAAATAGCGACAGAAAACCACACAAAGCACCACCAATTGAATTCACATCGAGATTGCACTGCAGCGGACTCAAAACAGAAGCAAATTAATTGGGTGCCGTTTATCCATCAGCTAAACGCGTATTGACGCCCAGGTAATGAGATGTCCACCGGACTGATGATGCTTGCTTAATACTTGACAGTAAGCACTAATGACTCTCCGGGATAGTGTTCTCCACACATCCCCAACTTCCTACCATCTCTCCCAATTACACGGCTACAATGGTTTCCAACTTGTCCCAATGCAACATTTGGCATTGAAATGTTCTACACTTTTGTGCAAAAACCGTGGATAGAAATGAGTATACAAGTGCATTTTTGATTGGAGCATTAGAGCAACTACATATGCAGACAAAAGGTGTCGATGGGCAAAAATGTGTCGCTCTAATTGGGGGAAATTAATTAGACTAGCAGGTCTAAATACAAACACACAGGCTATGCAGTAGACCCTTTTACTTGACTTGTTTAAAATAGAAAAAAAAATAACCCGAAATGATGTGATCGGGTGAAAAGTGGCCTTATTTCTATTTATGTTATCGGTCCACTATAGTTAGATGAAGTGGCTGTAGACCGGGGGGGGGACATGTTGCACAAGGTTGGAATAAAGCGCTTACCTTTGTCGACATGCTTCGCCGCGGCGGACGCGGTGTAGAGAAAGGTGAGGAAGAGGAGAGAGAGGAGCGACCGTGCTCCCCGCTCGGCCATCACTTTTCAAAAAGAAATCTTTGCAGGCTTTGCAGGAACCCCGGAGAAATCCCGTGGTAAATCCTCGGCCAAGACGAAAAGTTCAAAGTCGCACCTAGGAAATGTAAAGAAACATCCGGAACCAGCTACTTTTAAAAGTGGCCCGGTGAAACATGTAGCTGGTTCACAGCTCGAAGTATGGAGAGAGAGAGGGGGGGGGAGAGAGAGAGAGAGAGAGAGAGAGAGAGAGAGGGGGAGACTGCAGGTTACAATGTTTTCTCAACTTGGTCGAGGCTGGGGTCGAGGCAAAAAAATGAAATCAATCCATTGCCACGGAGGCACGAGACGGGGAAAAACAGGTACGAATGAGGTATACTGCACGGATTGTATATCCCGGTGTCCCTCGCGTGTGTAAAAGAGCGAGAACAGGAACGGTTACAAATATATCACGGGCACGGCTAACCGGGGAAAAGCCCACCGCAGCCAGCAGCTACCGCTCGGGAACAGGACGCTACGGCAGCGGCGTGGAAGGGGAGGGCTGGATTTCTTCACGACTCCCCGGAAAACAGGAAAACAGGGCGTGGAGTCACACGGGAAGCTTGGATCGTGGCCGACTACGTAGGCGAAACCTAAAGTATGGCACGGAGCATCTATACGTCGCAATTGACGCCGGGACTGTTTGGACTGATCAGTGTTGTTTGTTATCCCTTTAAAATGAGATTTATTACAGCTCGTGACCTTTGGATTGGAACCATTCTGAAATGTGCAGATAATGTTCAGACGGTCGTAGATTCCACTTTGTTTTACGCATTTGTTGCACATGCACATTGTTTTAATAACAGACTACACACAGAGATATTCAATAAAATAAGAAGCTACGTTGTTACTTACCGCAGTAAAGATAGTTTCATATTGGATATTCGGGGGATATTAGTTTTCCCATTTTCAATAGCTTATGAATTATTCACATACGATACAATTGGTTAATAGTTAATAGTTAATAGTTGAATTAATAGTTTTGTAATCGGGGGACGATGAAGAACAATTTACATCCTTTGATTTCCATTTCTGAAATACTTTATTTTAGTGCAACAGCAATACCGTGGACGACGAGAAGTCATACTCGAGTGCAACTCTTTTTACATATTAGCTTAGCATTTCACACATTGTATGCCGACCATGAATAATATGTTTATGTTAAGTCTTTTTTTCGGCAACAACTAGTTATTGTGAGTTACAGAGTTACAGAGTAACAGGGTATTTAGGTGAAGACTGATTAATATTCAGTGTACTGCAGTTGCAATGCTTCAGTGCTGTTACTTAAAGGAAGAGTGATAGGGAGTAATAATGCAAATATCAGGGTTCAGGGATAAAAACTATGATGTTAGACTGTTGTTTTAATATGCATTTCCGTAGTAGTATTTCAGTGTTTTGCTATGTACAATACAGGGGTTTAAAGTACAGTACAGAGAGTGAGAAAGCTGTAGGCCTATACATTGCTGTGACCTGTTCTTGTATATGTATTGTATGATTCTTTTGATAATGCTGTCATAATACACATGGCCTAAGGAAAGTTTGTGTCCGTGTTTGTGTACTCAAATACTCCTTTTTGAGGACTTTTAGGCCTACACAATCGACAAACAGCTGCTTATACGTGCTCCCCCTGCTTATTTTGACAGATAATCATTCATAAAGTCAAAAAATATTTATATTTAGCTATGTTCCATTGTGAGTCCTCTGATTAATTAAAGTATTCTTTGATTTTGAAACAGTAGCCTTATGTTGTTGTTATTTAGACTTTCTGAGGCTATTGCATGGTTAAATCAATGAATTTTAATTTACGAAAACTTTAACAGCCCCCTCAGTCACTTCATCCTGGCGCCGGCCCTGGACGGAAGGGCTACTTTCATGTCTTTTAGTGAGGGGGGCGGCTCAATCGCACACTGTATAAGAACAAAGCACAGGCGGACCGAACAATTAGAAATGTGTTGCACACAAGAGCTGCAAATAAATGACCGCCCACGCGTGTGCAAAACGTGAACCAAACATGATGTAGACCTAAAATCACGGCCCTCGCGCACTTGACGCGTGTCGCGCACCTCCAACATGTGCGCGTGAACGGCCGTGCGTGGACTGTCCGCGCACACACTGCGCATCACGGCGACTATACATTCTATAGAAGAAGAAAAAATCATGAATAAACGCTTTGCGTTTAAGTTAAGTTCACGAGGCAACTCACAGCAACAAGTACTGCCTTTTAATATCTTATGTGCGATACATTGAAGAAATGATTTGTCCGAGGATTTGTTGTTCTGTGTTCCAATGCGGACAACGGGCTATTTCTTTCACTTTGCTGAGCTTGGGCTTCATTCATTTCATTTGAAGGGAGAACCACTGGTCTAAATGTCATTTCAATGTATTGGTCTTTGTGACAATTTAACTAGGCCTAGTTATTATTGATGTATGACATTGATTCATACTGTTAAGATAAACAGGCAGGCCTATATATGGATTAATTTTCATTGACTAATGAGCCAGGAAATAAAAATGGTTAAACTATTGGTATTCCAATATGTGGCTTTTCCAAGTAGGCCTAAATGAGACTATTCACTTAGGAGGAGCTCCACCCGCTGGTCTGAGTGCTCCATAACATACTACACTATTCTGCCACATGGACAAACATGACACTGCTGCAAGGCTAGACTGTGGTTTCCCCTGTTCTATCATAACGGTGATTTTCCAGTTTGTAATGTTTCATGTTGAATATGCTGTATGTAGTGTGGCTTAGGATCTATTAGAGTAGACCAATAGTGTTTGTTGATTAAATAACAATAATATAACAATAGCATTATTACAAAAATATCTCCAAGAAGTACATTTGGATAATACTGTATATTTTGTAGGCCTACATTTTGATAATATAATTGTGGAAAAAGCATAAACATATTTAATATATATCTATAATATAAACTAAAAACCTTTTGTATTTGTCATTTAAAATCATTCTAAACCTTCTAAAATCTTGAACTTGGAAGTGTTTGTGAATGATAACAGTTTTGCGCTACACGGAAAGGAAAGAACGGCGTGTCACTCCATTATCTTTAAAATCAAGTAACATCTCCGGGGCTACGGCTAACAGCACATTTGAAATCTGACAGGGATCTCACTGCTAGTTGTCTGCATTATTATCTTTTATAGATCTCCTATCTAATAGGTGTTCTCTTCCATTTTGTCCAAGATAACTACTAGAACAATGACACAAAAAAAGAAGCCTGCATCTGCTGGTCCACTACTATTAAAGGAAGAAAGAATTTATTTTATTTTAGTTCAACGTTTTCACCAACCGGCTTTCAAAGCCATAAAAACATATTTCCTCCAGACTAGTGAATAATAACAATGTCATAGCAAAGCATAGAAATCACCATTAGATTACTGCAGGGAGAAGGGCCCTGGATTAACAAGCACTTGTCGCTGCTGTTGGTTAAGCATATAAAATCTTTCCAAATCTTCTGAACCCTCTTAAAAGCAGCAGTCTCACATATACGGTTTCGCATATATTCAATTGGAACGATGCGCATTTAGGGTTTCTTCGGAGGAATGGGGAAATTAATAAATAAACCGTTTTATTCACGGCTGTAACTTGCTGTTCTCTGCTGGAGGGTTAAAGGTCACACTGACTTCTATGTCTGGGATGGATTTGTTGTAAATATAGCACCCTTAAAAGAAATAAGGCCACATGTCCAGGGATTACAAGAACACATTGTTTTAACGTGATTTGAGTGTCTGTGTGTGTGTGTGTGTGTGTGTGTGTGTGTGGCAGATCCTGTTATTCCTATAGCCAGATTAAGTGGCATTGGATTAGGGCATGCACAAGACCAATGGATATCTTCTTTGGCGGGACATTTTGTGACTCTCGGGCAGTCAGTAAGCCTACAGCTAGGCAGAGGTGGCAAAAGTACACACATTCTGTACTTAAGTAGAAGTACAGATACTTGTGTAAAAAAAGACTTTGATAAAAGTAGAAGTACTGATTCAACTTTTTACTCAAGTAAAAGTAAAAAAGTACAGGCTCTGAAAAGTACTCACAGTAAAAAGTAAAAGGTAATTTTTTAATCGGCTGTTTTTGTGCAAAGCTAACGGAACCTCACGTCATATTAATATCATATAAATATAATAATAACATAAGGGAATAGGAACTTTATTTGAACTTCTATTACTGCCATTCTGGATGTATTCAGCGTGAACAACAACAAAAACAAAGTAGATAGAAAAAACAAGCTCTATTTGCTGTCGCCTACATTGTAGATGGGTGACCTCGCCTCTACATAGGCCTAAACAAATCACACAAAATGATTATAGTAAAAGCAGCATGAATTACAAACTCAACAAGGTCAGTTATACCATAAAATGTATTGCAATGCAAATAGACATTAAATGGACTGCAAGCATAAATGTATACTCAACTTAACCCCCAGTTTACCAGTTCTACAGTAAAACTAACACGGTCCAGTGGGACCAAACCTTACAGGTTTAAGATGAAGGGTTACTTAATACTGACGAGATTATGAGCAGAATATATATTTTCATATAAAAATGTTTCATTAAACTAGAATTGCCGCAGTCAAAGTGCAACAGTATACATTGGCCTAAAGAACTCCCCATAAAGCCTGAATGTTAGTTTGTGTGCTACA
>OOFB01008748.1:31121-42356 GCA_900323305.1 Trachyrincus murrayi | reverse complement strand
ACAGTATGTGTGTGACGTGGGTGAATAATATGCTGTTTGTTCATGAAAAGAATAGTGCTTTATCTAAAAAGCACTATTCTCATATTTCTAAATCTTATTTTTCTTTCTTTGTTTTGCTATCCTTGAATTTGAATTTAGTCTGCATCGCAGGAACTGCAGCAGGGATGCGGATCCGGCTGCAGGGTTGCGGCCATGCTGCCGGCCTCCTCTCTGAACTCAACCGCTGCCGCCAGTCCCGCCTTTATTGCGACGTGCTCCTCCAAGTGGGCAACCGCTCCTTTGCGGCCCACCGTGCCGTGCTGGCCTGCGCTGGCTCCTACTTCCGCGGCCTCTTTGATCGGGCGGCACAGACCTCTGCCTTGTCTCTGGAGTTTGTGTCCCCGGCCAACTTTGAGAGGGTGCTCACTTTCATCTACACAGGGGAGGTCTTGACGGATCTCATAGATGTAGGTGTCCTGTCTGAGCTAGCCGAGAGGCTGGGCGTGAGTGACTTGGTGAAGGCCTGCCATGCCACCTTCCCTGACATGCAGAGCACCACGGCCACAAACTGCAACACCAACGGCCTGGAGTCGAGCGGTGCTGCTGTGGGGGGGGCGTCTGCATGCTCATCCGCAGCCTCCTGCTCCTCTCTGTCCTCATCGGCAGGGCCCTCCGCCGCCCCGACCCCCGCTGCAGCCCCCTCACCGCTGCTCCACCCCAGGACCCCTAGGGTCTGTCGCACGGTCCCCCCCAATGCTGCCCCACTGTCCCTGGACCTCAAGGCCGAAGACGTTCACTCTCACCTGGGCTATGGACAGTTGGAGACGGCGGATGCCATGGAGCTGCCGGGAGAACACGGCACGATGAGCGACTCCCACCACGATCGGCCCGTTGATGCCCCGTCTGTCCCAGGCGCCACGCTGCGGCTGAAGACCGAGGAAGCGGACGGGAGCCCACCCAACACAGGAGACCCAGGAGGAGGGTATGAGATCGGCGAGGTGGTGGTCTCTGGGAGTACGGCCGTCAAGCTGCAGCAGAACGCCACCCCCTTCCTCGACTCGTCCGGTCAGCTGGGAGCGGGGGAGAGCGGCCTCACACCGTCCTCCGGGGATCCCCTGGGGAGCCTGCCAGCGGGGACCATGGCTGTGGAGGCATCCAGGGATGGGGAGCTTGCACTGGGGCTGGCTGAACCAGCAGAGAACGGGCAGGAGATGGACACTGGCATGCCGGCCCATGGAGAGACAGAGGCGGCAGCAGAGGAGGAGCAATGGAGGCAGCTGGCGGATGAGATCATCGAGCTGAGCGACGATGAGAACTACATGGACGAGGAAGAAGAGGACGATGACGACGAAGACGATCTTGTGTTTGTGGAGAATGGTGGAAATTCTGGCAGCCAGGTAATATTTGTCTGAAGAGGGCAGTTGACAGAATCATAATATCTCATCAAGATTAGCTTTATTATAGTTAGTTAATAATATTCCCATTATATTAAATCTGAGAACCAGTGATCAGATGCCATCTAACACAGCTGCGCAACAACCACTTATTCGTATTTGTTTAGTCGTTCCTTATTATAAGTGATATTGTATTATAACTAGCCATGCTTAAAAGCTTAAACTGGAAGTAACAAAAAAAACATGGGGTGATGGGTTTACTTGTTTACAAGAATCAAATAGTTTAATATCTTCAGTATGTAGTTGAGAAAAGACGAGTGAGTTGTACAACTTTAAGCGGTATTTGGAATTATTAGAACTGTTTGTCTACAGACTGGTTTAGATCCCCCTTATACAGAAACTTGCTCTGATGCTGATGCAAAAGTCTCTTTTGGTTGACATTCTTTGACAGTTTGCACCAATGTATCGTATTGTAGCCTTGTCCGAAACAGCCAAAAGATGCACTCTTACAGAATAATGGACTGATCAGTCAAAAAAGGGTCAAAATAAAGATATATAACTATGAAATATTCAGTATATTATTAACGTATATTAATATTAACATATATTATACTAGAGTTATCATTCCAACTGTATTGGAATGTTTTTTAATGTGTTTAATGTGAATGTAGTTTGTTTTCTATGTAAACTGATTCGTCATGGCATTACCTTCTCTCCTCCAGGCGTCAGGGAGCGCGGTGTCATGCAAGGCCTGCGGCACCTCCGTGCTGGCCGACCCGGCAGCCGTGCGCACACACGCCGAGACCCACCTGACCGACGCGGGGCTCTGCCGTGCGTGCGGGGCCTCCTTCCCCGACCGGTCCGCTGGCGTGGCCCATGCTCTGTCCCACGTGGGTGTCCCGCTGTACTCGTGCGACATGTGCCAGCTGCAGTTCTGCAGCCAGAGCAAGCTGCTGCGGCACCGCCGGCAAGCGGCGTCCGGCTACACGCTGCTGCATGGCACGCTCACCGGCGCCTCCCAGGGCCAGAGCATGGAACTGCAGTGTTCCGTGTGCAGCAAGATCCTCGACAAAGACTTCCAGGTCAGTAGCTCTTGGATCACCCCTTTTTTTTTTTGTTGGGATTTCTTTGTCTTTTTTTCGATCTGTTTATTGGGTTTCTCAGGAAAGTAATTTATACATTACACAGGCAGCACTATGTGTTAAACACAAAGGCAAGAACAAATAATGCCCGGGTAAAAACGACAACCAAGATTAAAGAATGTATATAATAATACAATTATAATCAGTGACGAAAACAAAAAGGTATAATACCTTAAAAAGAATGAACAAAATAAAAAGAAGAAAACAAGAATAAATAATAAGAATAAGAATAAAAAATAAATAAATCAAAATAGATAGAAAAAATACATAAATAAAGAATAGCAATCACAACAATATGTGGATACAATACACCAGGGCTGAGACCTTATCATAGCAAGGTCATCAAGTACAGGTCAGGTATGAGTCAGTTCTTTAACACTTTATTAATCCCCTGAGGGAACTTCAGGAGGAACCTTCGTAAGCTAAATCCTTATTGAGGACTTAGCTTAGTTTGTTTTAGCACTAGTACTATTAGCAGCAATTGAAAGAATGACAAAGAGACATCAATAAATGGCGTGATGTTGTGTCTTTGCCTTATTCACAGATGGTCAGAGAGCACACGCTGAGCCACGTGTGCGTCCAGAGCCTGAGTTGCAGCGTGTGTCACCTGCCCCAGCTCTACCTGTGCTCCCTGCTGTGGCACACCCTCACCCACCTCTCCCTGCCCGTCTACACCTGTCCGCACTGTGCTCAGAGCTTCCTGGAGCGCCCCCTGCTGGACAGACACATGGCCACGCACGCCGAGGAGGCTGCGGCCAAGGAGCGGGAGCGGTCCGCGCTGCGCGCCTTCCGGGGTGTTTCGGCGAATGCGCCAGTGGGTGGCGGTGGGGGGCTGGAGGGGGGAGGGGAGGAGCTGCAGTGCTTCCTGTGTCCGCAGAGGTTCCGCTCCTCCTCTGCTTTCCAGTATCACCTCAGCCTGCACACCTCCGACACTCTGGGGATCGGTGGTGGTGGGGGTCAGGGGTGGCTGGGCAAGCGTAGAGCCGATCAGCCTCTGGAGTTCCTCTCGTCTTCCTACCCTACGTCCTCATCCTCCTCTCAGCGGGAGGTGGGCAGCCTGGTTAAAATGAGCAACCTGGGCTTTGGCCTGGGGATGGGCTTCGGCCTGCCGGAGAAGCAGGGCCCACTCCCCAGCTTGCACCCGGGCATGCTGACTGGTACAGGCTCGGAACTGGACCGGGCGGAGCTGGCCACGGCCTCTGGCCTGCGCAACACCAAGTGGTACCGCTGCCGCTACTGTGGCAAGCGCTTCGCCCACTCAGGGGAGTTCACCTACCACCTGCGCATCCACACGGGAGAGAAACCCTACCAGTGCAAGGTGTGCCTGCGCTTCTTCCGTGGCCGCTCCACCATGATCTGCCACCTGAAGACGCACGCTGGCGCGCTCATGTACCGCTGCACCGTGTGCGGCCTCTATTTCTCCACACTCAAGCTGGTGTCGTCCCACATGGAGCTCCACAAGGGCCACCTGCCATCCGACTTCAACATTGAGCAGACCTTCATGTACAACGACCACTCCAAGGAGCCGCTGCTGCTGCTGCCCACCGGGGACACCTGATCACCAGCCTCCGCCATTTTTGTGTGTGTGTGTGTGTGTGTGTGTGTGTGTGTGTGTGTGTGTGTGTGTGTGTGTGTGTGTGTGTGTGTGTGTGTGTGTGTGTGTGTGTGTGTGTGTGTGTGTGTGTGTGTGTGTGTGTGTGTGTGTGTGTGTGTGTCTCGGATCACGACACTGTGGATCATTTTTAAATCAAATTCTATTCTATGTTGCTCAAAATGGTAGTGGTTCAAAGGAATACACCACCTGAACATGATGAGTTTATCAATCACTCATGTGCCACCATTGTACGGATTCCCAGCAAAAAATCTCCCATTCCAGTTCTATGAATGCATGAAGTTTAGCCATTCTGATACAATGCAGTGATTTCTCTCAAACAAGTAGGGCCACATCAATATGTTTTCTGATGCTGTCTGCATAATCCATGTCTCTGATATCCACTCTCATGGTAAGGTTACCCAAAATATGGCTCAAGAAAGCACTGTTTTAATTGTCAGTTGTCACCTAGTCAGGCATGGCTTAAGAATCCATAGCTATTCAATATTCAGTGAGTGTTGGACTGACTTTATGAGAGACTTGGATCAGCATTCAGAGAATGTTTTTGCTAGTTTGAGACTGATCTCCAAGGAACTGCATTGTATCAGATTGCTTCAATAGATCATTTCGGTATTTTCTTCTGGCATTCCAGGCTATGATGGTTGAGTAGTTGATGTTTAGTCAGCGCTAGATGGCAGTGTTTCTAATGTTTTAATTGGATGGACAAGGGGGACGTTGGTGGACTACTACAGACTGTTATACAGCTCTAGTTGCCTTTTTAGGAGACACAACTCACCATTACTCTCTGATAAAAGTAGCACCACAATGTAGCATACCAAATGTATATTTTAATGTTTGCAGTCTCTCTAGCGTGTTACGTGTTTTAGACCAGTGGTTTTCAACTGGTCTAGCCTCAGGACCCACATGTCATTAAGTTATGACCCAAAAATATAAATTGTATTTACCAATATTGCAGTAATCAACAATGCCTTCATGTACTGTTAAAAACAATGAGCGAACAAAAAGCTGCAACAATTAGGGCTGAACTCAATGAAATAGTAAGCCATTGAAACATGAATTAACATTGAAACATTAGCTAATTCATGGGCTTCTTTCTAAAGATTAAGATTTGGCATATGCTCTGTGACCCACTCAAAATTCCCTCAAGACCCACTTATGGGTCCAGTTGAGAACCACTGTTTTAGACTACAATGTTTTTCTATGTCAAGTTTGGATGTTTCCAACACACCAGGTTTTACAGCATAACTAGCCATTGTAGATGTAATGAGGCCTTATTAGTTCAAGTCTATTCACTCCCTCCTGAAATATTCCGTTTTTCTACTCCAGCTAAATGTATTTTTTCATTTCCAAAATGTACATACTTTCTAAAATTATATATTTTTGTTGTAGTCTTATCAGATACCATCATAATATTGCACCTTTTTCCATTAAGTTCATATTTATTATTCTAGTCTTGTTACATTTGTGCTGTAGAAACAATGGTACCTGCTAACTAGCCACAGGCTTTCAGCATCTGAACACGCTCCCAATACCAAGATGTCAGTATCAAAGGTCTGAAATAGAAAGTGACTTGATTTTTTTTTTTAACCAGAATCGGTACTGGCAGTGAAAAGTAGTATTATGCATCCTTTCTACATGGTTACATATGTAATGTTATTGTGGTGTTACCATGTATCTGTATGAGATTGTAACTATTTATTCTATTTGTGTTTATCATTTTATAAAGTAACAACTATGAGCTGTGGCCTTTGTTTTTGTTTTTTAAAGGCGTTTCTTATTTAACAATAAAATCATCTGACCCGTTTTCTTTAAATGTATTTGGTCTTTCACTGTTAGTGTGCCTGCTTGCACATTCATCACAGCCCATTCATCACTATTTCAGTGATGAATTAGCAGAATTTGGTGTGCTATCAGCGCTCTGCTTCCACAGGATGGTAAAACTTGTGACCTTGTGTCACTTCCTGGTATTGTGCCATCTATGGCCTAAGCCCCTTTCCTTTTTATCCCTTCTATCACTCAATAACACCACAAAGGGAATATTTACATGGGAGGTTGAAATAAGGTGAATCCTCCTACTGCACATTTTGTTAAAAAAAAATCTTCAGGGATTTCATATATGAATGATCTTTTTCTCACTATTTTGGATTTAGTAAATTCAATTGATTTTTATTAAAGAATGGGCGAGAATACAGACAACAATGTTACAGCACAATGTACATTGTACTACATTGGCTTCCAAATTAATCCTGTATTGCATTTCCCAAAAAGCCAGAGTTCCTGTGGGGCTGGAAAAAGCATGAAGGAAATAACTTTAATTCCTGTCCTGTGTTTACATTTTTTGATTTTCTAAAATATTTTAAGTAAAGCGTGTTACAAGATTTAGCCTAAGTGTTGGTGAGCCTATTTGTCAATGATTCGTCATTAAGTAAGTTCTTCCATTGAAGTGAGACGTCCTCTGCTTGTGTTAGTCTCATGTGAAGCATCGATATGTCTTCAGTCTCTGACATTTTGATGGAACTGGAGCTGTCACCGATTGTTGGGATGGCTTCTTCTCACTTACGATCCAACATCTGAGTGGCTGGTGCTGCTATCGCTTAGCCTACGCTGTTTTTTCTGATCTGTGCCTCCACCCTTGGCAGTAGGCTGGGCCCCAGAGCCTGCCTGGCCCCCAATCTCTGGAAGGTCCTCTCTTGGTATGTAGCTCACCACAGTGTTGATGAGGTTGTTGCGGAAGCTCTTGCTGAGAAAGTTGTAGAGAATGGGGTTGGCGACGCAGTGGAAGAGGGACAGGCACTGCACCACGCTAAAGGAGAAGTAGAGGAACTCTACCAAGTCGCAGTCAAAGAGATAGGGGTCTATATCGTCTATGATCAGCAGCAGCATCACCAGGTGATAGGGCAGCCAGCACACCATAAACACCAGCGAGTACACGTGCACCAGCCACACCTCTCGCCTGCCCTGCACATCCGGCGCTGTACGGACAGCTCGGGCAATCAGCACGTTACAGCCGATTATGATGGTGGCGGGCATCGCAAACTGGAATATCAGGCCTAGGAACGCCACAGAGACAAACCACTCCGTGAAGCTGAACTGAGGCATCATGTAGCAGCCGGGCTCGTCCCACTCCAGCAGGTCCACGTGCACGTTCTCCAGCAGGGCCAGGAACAAGGAGAACAGCCAGATGCCGCTGCACAGCAGCCAGCGACGACGACCCAGCACAGGGAAGAGGGCTGGGGACGAGGGGCGGACCAGAGACAGGTAGCGCTCCAGGGTCATGAAGGCCAGGAAGAAGGAGCTGCTGTAGAAGTTTATCAGGTAGAGGAGGTTGGTGACCTTGCAGAGGAAGCGTCCCCACAGCCACACCTTGTCCAATGTGACCTCCAATATGAAGAAGGGCAGGCCAGCGATGACGGTCAGGTCGGACAGGCTCACGTTGATGATGCAGAAAAGCACACCGTTGGCCGCATGCCGCCGCCGCCAGTTGACCCACACCACCAGTAGGTTCTCAATCAGGCCCACCATGAAGATGAGGAGGTAGAGGAGGAAGAGGGCAATGCGCCGTGAGTCATTGTCGAAAATGATGGTGCAGCTGAGAAACCATGGGGTGCCATTGACGAAAAGCTCAGAGTGGTTGGTTTGGAGGTCAGCACTCATGGTCTGGGCAGAAAAGCAGAGCAACTTTAGTTTTAGATGGGGATTGTACATTTTTTGGTTTAATTTCAGTGTTAATGTGATTAGGGTTTTCAGACGTTACATAACTAAGGCGTAGATGTAGATCTTTGGGGGGAAATATTACCATATGGATACCATTAATACCATGCAATGTGTGCAGTGTGAGGGTACATTTGAAGTTATTTATCCATTTACAATTGCTCTTATAATGTAAAAAAAACCATAATTACAACAGAATTGAAATGTAAAATCCAGATAAATTGCGCTTAATCACCCAAATTAACAAAGGAATATTTAAGTAGACTTGTATACAGTTTACATATTGACACTCCATGGGTTGAAACAAAACCCATATATGGATAAGATAATCAATGTAAGTCAAATACTTTTCATCTCTTACCTTGGTCTGGCAGCAAGTCTAAGGATGGTTGGTGAGGAGGGAGGTTCCCTCTTGGGGCCTAGTTGTCTGCTGGAGAGAGTCGAGAGAGCAATCTGCCAGTTGCGAGTAACCAAAAGAAGACTGTAGAAGTTCTGCTGTTAAGGAATATCTGGGCAATTACTGGAGCCTCTTCCAATCCCACCCATTGGTCAATTACACACATGTGCAGACATATGATCTCACACACACACACACACATAGCTCTAACAGGACATCCTGAGTGAGTAGGAGGGTGCAGAAGAGCAGGAAAGCACGCACGTTAAAGGCCCTGGAGGTTAAGAGATTGAATGACTGAATTACAGACCAGAGAAATGTTTTCCGCTTCAGAGCTTAGGAGAGCCTTCTTGAAGTGTTGAAAAACAAATCTTCACATTGATGTGGCATAGCATGAAGACAAATCTGCCACCACATAGTGGGGAAGGGGGACTCTGAAAGAAAGGTTTTCTGTAAAGAGGTAGGAAGTACGGGGCACATAGTCCCTGCTGAGGAAGCAGACTGTTGTTACAGAGACACTCACATTCCAGACCATTAGCCAATAGAGGCTATACACGTTTGAATTAAGTATGTTCCATGAAGACTCAATGCTCTGACTGATTTTCTCCTCTCCTCCAAAAGCAGAATTTTGTTATCCAGTAGGATAACAGTCAGGTATTATAACAACAGTGCCTTAAAAAAACAATTTGGGGTATATCCCTCCTTGCATGTCACCACAATAACATGACATAGGTCGGTGTGATAGGGAGACTGCAGGAGCGTTTATCTTGGCTGAGATGAGACTGAGTGCAGGTTAATGCATCTACCCAGTTCCCCAAACGACTTCTCTTTCGGTTTGTCAGCATTTTAAAGCTTGTATAAGAACACCCTCTTTTCCTCTCAGATTTGTGTTCCCTCCACTTGTTTTCCCATTGTTTGAGTAGATTCCTCTTCACTAGTAGCAACAGGAAGTGGGCAGTCAGCAGAATTACAACTGGTGAGAAAGATGAGAGAGTGGATCTGTGACCTGCAAGGCCTTGTTGTCCAGCACTTCTGTATGGTGTTTCAAATCCCTACGATTGCATGGAACACACAATTAACCTTCTGTTTTATAGTTTGTGGGACACAGCCTCGCTCCTGAGAACCACTGGGTTTCCATCGCAAAACCTACAGAACACTGCTAGTCTGGCGTAAAGCAGTTATGACAAGAGTCAATTCTACTTAATGGATTACTAAAAAAAGTTGACCTTGTACCATATCAATACTGCACTTTACTTCTCACACACTCATTCACAAAAAAGCTCAGACAACAAAAGTTCAAAAGTTCTTTGTAAAATATATTTTGGTCCAAAAGCAGATTAGCAAAAATGCATGATGTGCCATCATACTTTCATGAGGAATTATACAGAGAAAATGTTCCAGTGTATTAGATTGCTATGATATTAGTCCATTACTGTAGGCTAATTGCATAAAGCTGTTCAAATGTAGTGTTATTTTCTCACATTTAAGACAAATGTAACGAGCCATCACTAAGGTTTATCAAAATAAACTGATGTACCCCTAGTTACATGGGTGGGTTTGTTACTCATCACAATGATCAGTTTGATGTAAAAAATGAAATAAAAAAACCCCCACAGCATTATAAATGTTCAGATCTGGGCCCAAACTCTGCAAGTTGTTTGAGGTTAGTCAACAAACTAAATCCGCTTCACTCACATTACTTAGTGCATCATAGCCAAAATTGCCACAACTGTTTGTAAATCAGCATTTGGGCACAGTCATTTTAGGTACACTTTGGTAAAGGATATTCCCTTTTTGGGCTGTGACATGTCCCATATACAGGGTTAGCTAAAGTGTTCATAGACCCATGATGCAGTCTCTCTGCATCTTTGAGGAAAAAAATACATAGTTGAAATCAACTAGGTTTTACTTTAACTTAACTGTATGGGGTGGAAACACTATGCACAACACCTTCTCAAATACTTCATGGTGTTAGAACCAAACCAATCTGGCAAACTATTTTAAAAAGAAAAAAGTTTGATTTCAGTCAAACTTGATAGACAGATATTGTTTCTTCTCTATATCGTAACAAACTTTTTAAAATATAGAATGAAGCTCTGACCGTACACTTTTGGCACTTCTCTTAGCGTAAAGCAAACAAGCAAAGGGCCCATTTCTACATAGAAACATTAAGCTTATTTGTCAATTCTATGCAACACGTAACCTTTAAATAAAAGGACCCAGTCACAAAACAGCCTTTTCAAAGTAGGTTTCCAAATTGTCAAGATAGTTGGAGTGCTTATCTTCATTAATATGAAATCTAATTCACAGATGTCTCCTTTAAAAATAAATAGATGCATAAGCAGTAGTACACATTATTACAACAATGGAAGTAGTCTTGTGTCAGATCATCAAATTTAAAATTGATCCAACTGTGCTTTTTTTTGGTCGATGGTAAATAGTGTCACAAAACAAATGGAAAGTTCATTTGGATCTCTAACAAAGAGAAATCACCTTGATGGCACGCTGGATCATACCAATCAATGGCATAGAGCGTAGCAATACGTTATGCAAAAATGTTTGAGATGAATTCGCGAAATCGCTTGGCATATTGTTCTGGGTGCACTGTGGAAATCTCAGCACCGGCCTGAAAAGAGAAGGTAACAACAAAGACAATGACAAGTATTAGATTAGAAATAGAGGCAACTGCATGCATTATTTTCCATGAGCCCTTTCTCTTCATGCAGGGACTCAAGGGTGTTTTGAGACACTTCCCGTCAAGTGGTACTCACCCCATGTTTAACTGTTTTAGCTGCATGCGCGGCTTTCTTCTTGGTGTCGTACTGAGTGAGCACATCAATCAGGCCCATGAAGTAGACCTCCCTCTGTGGGGCTCCTAAGATATAAAGACACAGTCAAGGTTATCTAGTTGGATTGATAAGGCTGTTGCATTGACCACACACACACACACACACACAGAATATCTGTTGTCTGGGTTGGGCAAAGGTTGAGGTTCCTGAAGTC
>OOFB01008748.1:0-30886 GCA_900323305.1 Trachyrincus murrayi | reverse complement strand
ACCAGCTTCCCACAACAATAGGACCATTATAACAGTTGAATGGTGTTGTTTGACTCTCTCTCTCACACACACACACACACACACACACACACACACACACACACACACACACACACACACACACACACACACACACACACACACACACACAGAATATCTGTTGTCTGGGTTGGGCAAAGGTTGAGGTTCCTGAAGTCGACTGCAAGTTAGGCGTTTTCATTAGTTGCTCAAGTCTTACAAATAAGCAATCCAGAGTTCAATGCCCAGATTATCTTTTTTTCTTTCTTTTAGGTGTGCGGTTAGAATTGGTAGGGATTATGTATTAGATTACAGATTCATTTAGGCAAGAGTTTGAGTCACCAAACCAATCAAAATCCCATAATAACCTGGCTGTCCATGTTCAGAATACCCATGTCAAATCTGCCATCTGACTACTAGGCCAATTTGAGGACTCATGGAAATGCAAACAATTAATAAACAAATTTATATATTAATTGAATCTCACTGGAGATGACAGAAGACAGCATCTTGGAATAGACTTGCAACAGATTGTGTAAAGCCTTACATCATGCCTTGAAACAAGCACATACCTGGGATACTGGAGAAAGCATAGACGTCAACATAGGGGTCGAACTCCCCGGGACCCAGGGGTTTGCAGGAAGACATGTAACCTGCTATGCCTTCAGGAGAGGTGCCATAGGAGCCCATGGCCAGGCCGTTCTCCGTCTCCAGATCTTCGTCGTTGGAAGGCTCTTCGCCTTCCTCCTCGTCCCGCTCAGCCCTGCCGACATCGTGGATGCCGAGGAGAAGGCTGTAGTCCATGATCTTCAGCTTCACCAGGAACTAGAAGGAGAAACCAACCAACGGTCTCAACAATTGAGATATACAGTACCGAGATAGAGAAAGAGACTAAAAGGGAAAAAACAAGAAAGCAGAATAAGTATCAAACAAAATTATTATTATTATTAGGATTATCTGAGATTGCCGTCATGCATTTGATTCACGGTCTTATTTATTTTCGAGGGGGTGGGCAATGTTTACTGGATTGTGCCCCAGTTTGCTAAACACAAGTGCAGCAAGAAAGGGTGAAGGTTTATACTGCCCCTCTGTGGTTAGAAGGAGTTACAACAGTGGAAAGTTCCATCCTATCTACTACTCCTACCTCCACATCCCTGTTCAGTTTCTCCATGAACTTCTCCTTCTGCTCCTCAGTGACATAAACTTTCTGCATGTTGTTTCTGAAGTCCATGTCCTTGAAGGTAGGGAGTTCCTTGACCTTAGAAATAAAAAATAATTATTAGGTGCTGTTTGGGTGAAAAGACCAATGTGGTCCAAATGCTGATGCTTTGAAATAGCAGAAATGTTATGTTAATCAAGCTTTTACCCTTTCTTTGTCGCTGGCTTCACGGGACACCAGAGAGCCCTGTGCAAAAATAACACAATTTTACTTTAATAGCCACAATAGTTTTAAATAGTATTAAAGTGTGAAGAAGAGAGACGATATAAAATATCCTATGTTCTGTGACAAACTGACTTAACAGTATCCAAACCTTGAGGTCGTATTTCCTGTGGACCACAAGTCTGTGGCTGAACATGTTCCTCATGACAATCAGGTAGGTCTCCTCATTCTCCACACTCACACGGTACATACCCAGGAACTGGGGGAGCAAGGTGCTGCCGTGACACTTCACTATATGCTGGAGGAAGAGAAAATATTCATACAAAATAGTTATTGTGTGTTTTATTACCTGTTGAGACCTAGAGCTACAACTAATGAGTCAGTGGCTCAGTGCTGGGGTTGGAGCATGGCAGGACTTTATTTTCTCAACCTGGAATTGTTCACCTCTGGTTTACATGCACACTAGTAATGTGATGATGTAAACGCCTGTATAGCCGGTTGTGGAGGGAAGGGGGCATGGCTTGGTATCGGGCTGCAAACAAGGGGAGCGGGGCGGCTGATTCCCGGGATTGACGCGGCTGTGGGTGATGAGCCTAATGAGGTTGGCTATATAGTCATGTGTTTTTGCTCTCTCCCGCAGTGAGACTTGGTCCTGCTTTTATCCACGTGCCCCGAGGAAGTCCGTGGATGTTTAATTCATTTGTGTTGTGGATGATCTATTCATTCGTGTTGTATATGATCTATTCATTCGTGTTGTGTATGACCCCTGCATCTTGGAACATTGTGGGAGAAAGGGTCTCGTACGTGTGGCACACGGTGTCCCGGAGACAGAGTTGTGAGAGACAATAAAGAATACTCCCAAAATCGCCGTTCGACTCCACTTCCTTCCTCCAACCCTGTCCGTAAGGGCGGAATTCCTTACAGCGGTATTAAGTAAGTCGTTTTTTCTCCAAAAGAAAATTCTAAAGCTCCAATAGCATTGTTTTGGGTTGTTAATAGATAGTGCCAATATCAATTGAAATCCTCCCAGGACAATACCGGTCTGGGTGATCAATCCATTGTAACTGTCTCTCCTGGCTTCACTAAAACATCTGTTACCAATATAATTGTCAAAATGACTTCCTTGTACAGATTCTGTCGAAGAGCATTTAGTGTGCGCGCTCCAGCCACAAATGTAAGCAATCGCAATATAGCACTTTGGTGCTATATTAGACATTTTGTAAAGTACTTGTATGGTGATTCACTGTTATGTTGTCCACAAACTCCGTACTGACCGATGCACATTGATTCCAAAAGACGAAGCGCTATATTGCCATTGTTTACATTTGCAGCAAATGAGCACCCTAAATGCACTTTGGCAGAATCGGTACAAGGAAGTAATTTTGACACCTTTTATTTGTAACGGATGTTTCAGTGAAGCCAGGAGAGACAGTGATGATTGTTTGATCTCCCAGACATGCAGCATAAATAAACTTGCATAGGATGACAACAATAAAACATTCATGACAGATTTTCCGTTTCAGTATTGATCAGGGACCATGGGGAAATGGAGCTATCTAATCTATGAGCTAAACTCTGTAAGTAAGCTAGCGTTAACAACTAAAGTAAACAAAACATCAGAGGAGGAGGGGGTGAAACAAAGGTGACCCTCACTGCAAAAGCCTTGCAGATGTCAGCAGTCATCAAGTCTATTTGTAGTTACTGCACCAGCTGCATCAGAATGAATGATTTTATGGAAAATCAGCTATCTGCACCAATGCAACAGAGTGAAAATTCACACTAGTTAATAAAAAGGTCACATATGATTTCATTTCTGTAAAAGCATTAGAGACTATTAATTCAAATAATTAAATCTAAAATGTGTGTTGTATATAGTGATGGCTACACAGAGCACCTTTGTTAGCATGGTTTTCTACAGTGCACGCTTTGCCAGTTTTATGGCATTAACAGTTGCGGCTTTGGTAGTCTTTAGGGATCCGATTAAAGCAGTGGTTCACAATGTTTTTTGACCCATGACCCGATTTTTCGGTCCAAAGATTCTTCAACTTCTTACATTTTGTTGTGCATCTGCTTCCCAACACATTGTTTTAACCCAATCAACATCTCCCCATAATATCATAATATCCTAGTGAAATAGTAAGTAGTAGTTTGCTTATGGCTACGAATGATTAGTTGGTAGAAATCACTGTTGATAAGCAAAGGTCCTTTACATATAAATTTTTTTAATAATAAATGTATCAAATATCTACAGCTTATAAATCAGCAATCTCCCGCGACCTCATATGAATATCAGGCGACCCCAAGTGGGCATACTTGCCAACCTTCCCGATTTTCCTGGGAGAGTCCCAGTTTTCACTGTCCTCTCCCGGTAGTCACCCGGAGACAACAGTCTCCCGAATTAGGAGAATATCCGTATTTATATCTATTTTTTAATCTGCCGCTTGTATCTACGTGACTGGTTAACGGGGATTGTCTGTAATAGTTTGATATGAAGTTACTATCCAATCATAACGCAACGCAATGAGACGGATTGTTGTCTGTAGGCTAATAGTTTGATGAAGTTACTAATCCAATCATAATGCAGCGCGATGAGACATCTGGAAAACAGAGCAAGTTAAGAAGTTAAAAGAGTAAGAGGCAGAGGAGGTTTTGTTTACAGTGATGTACTTGCCCTCCAGAATTCTTGGCACCCTTTATAAAATGTTTTAAATGAACAGTACACAAACACTTTAAAAAACTAAAACAATAATTATACAATATTGGCCTAATGTATTACATGGATGTATTTTGAATGTATAAGGATGCTTGTTTTTTTATGTATACAGTATAGCCTACTGTATGTCAAAGATATATAGACCTATTTTTAGTAATACTTTTTTTTTTCAAACTGATTTTCTGTCTGCTTCTTATTTTGTTCACACCGTTACAACCCCTCACTAGAATGCAGGAAATGAAGTCTGTGAAACAAACTTTTTTTTCTGGGGGCGGACCCCCAGACAGGTATACACACAGCTCTGTTGGGAGGTGGTGGGGGCTTTAGATCTTGGTTTGGCTTGAGATCTTTACCGTCTATGAGATGATCATAGACGGTAAACCTTCAACCAGTTCTTGAATGGCAGTTTATTTTTATTAATTTTTTTTACTTCTTTTGGTTACTATATAAAGAGATGGCTGTATACATACCATTCATGCCCAAATGCAATAACATGAAGAGATATTGTGGGGTTTCTTTTCAGGTTTCCAAAAGATCTGGAAAAAGCTAGTACTGCGACAACAATGATCTAACTCAGTGTCAAGTTACTGGACAAACCTACCCCAACAGAGCTTCTATTTTCTCCCTCCTACTATTCTATGTAGGCTACAGCTAGACATTCCAATCATGGCATCAGCAGAATGTTCATCAGATGCAAGACCTAGTTTCTTCTAAGAATCAACGCCCTCAAACACAGGCAACAGTTCATTCATCAAACAGTTCATACACACACACACATGCTGTCCCCCTACCTGGTGGTACTCAGACAGGATGTTGTGCATATCTGCCACATCCTCACTGGAGATCTGCTTGACAACTAGGGTGTGGTCATCGGAGTGGAGGAGCAGTCCCTCTCCCTGGGCTTCTGCACTCCTAACAGGGGGACTCCGTGTCAACGAAACCTTTGGGAGTTAGTAAAAACAAATGATATCAGTGATAGCAATATTCAACTTCTAATAACATTGTGTTTTTGCTGTAGAAGCTACAAAATGATGACCAGTAAACAATACAACCATTCAACCACCTTAAGGTAAGGCATGGTAGATGCTGGATATCATTCAAACATTTCATCCAACAGGATTTCAAAACAACAAGCACAAAGAGTTCAAGTTTACATTATACCATATATATCACCATTATCACCATATACACATACTTGGTAATCCAGATCCTCAATTCCAAACCGCTCTCTCAAATTTCGGAATACCTGAGGACAGTATTCTTTGAACTTAAAATGTCCTGGAAGATTCTCTCTGTAAAATTTTAAAGGGAAGGAAGATTGGAAAGTTTGGGTGAATATGAATTATCCACAGTTGTGCACCTTCACTGTAAAATAGATCTAGAACAACGGAGGATAAGCTTGGATACACTCAATTCACCCCAGCAAAGTGCTGCAGTCAAGTTATTTGTGTAGCATACTTGTTAAAGAGGTGGTTGTTGACTTTGATCTTTGTGTTTGCTTTGAAGTCATCAGGCAGCAACATCACGGGAACAGGCACCTGATTAAGATCGTTGATCTGCAGAAACAAAATACGTGTCGTGTGGTGGTTTAGCACATCATATAGAAAAAATGCAAACCATTGCATGTGTTTAATGAACGTATCCGTTCGTAGGGTTACAAAGCAATAGTCAAAACATAGGTGACGGATACACCTGAAGCTGTAGCACAGTGCTAGTGTCCAGCAAACTGACTGTAACCGTAACTTGCTGATGCTATGAAACGACTTTTTCATTTATTTGTAATAGATAAATAGCCTTTACGTTAGCGTTTTCTTTCACATTAGCTTGCTACAATGCTAACTAGTTAGCTTTAAACGACTCACCGAATGATTGACGCCCCACATAAACACACTCAGAACTGGGTCGCTTGCACGAAACACTTTGACCTTCTGCTGTACAAAATGTTTCTTTTTTGTCTTAGTCTTAGGGGCCAGTATCACCATTGGACTCGAGATGGCCCCCGAATTGCTGAGGGAAGCCATAACAAGATAGTCTTTCGCTCGTATGTACTTGTTACTGGCGGCGAGTTCCCCTGATGGCTACAGTTACTAGCCAACAAGCTAACATATGTGTTCCCTCGCACAACTTAGGCTATCTATGCCTTACCCTTAAAGCGAAATGCAGACCGTCTGCCCTAAACTCGGAGTGTTGTACGTATATTTATACAGCTGATCTAAGACATATTCTAGTAAACGGACTGCGTTTATTTTATCTCAATACGACCACAGGTTGACAAAACAACGTCAATCACTTTTACTGTCCGCCACCGCCCACTCCGTCCCACCTGTACACCACGTGGTCATTTAGGATTGACAGGTGAAAATGGCCAAAGACAACTGATAGGTCTACATTTCGTCAGTTTAACTATAAACGGAAATGGGTCAATTAAGTTACAGTTGGCCTATATATTACCAAAAAGTTATGATTCTCTTTGGGCCTACAAATGCTCAAAAAGCTGGCCGCCTACTCATTTTCCAATACTCTTGATTATTCATATAGCCTACATGAATAATGATGCATTAACCTTTTTTGTATCATGCTTTTGGGCATTAAAATAATTTTGCCTAATGTAGGATATGCATTTTCTGCAGTGGATATATCATTAGCTTTCTACCCATATGCTATTAACATATATACATTTCCAAGAATAGCAAAAGCACCTCCCTAGATGGAGAAGTAGGACATGTGGCTGTGTGATATAAGGAATTGCTTCTCTCATCTCATTTCTTTACAAGAAGCCTATTTCGGATTTTATATCCATGGATATTATATGCAGTTACCGTGGAAACAGGCATGTATTGGTTCCCTACGTGGAAAGACTGGAGTCAATTATCAGAAAAGCAGCATGACATTAATGTGTCTATTAGCTTTTGCTTCACTGCTGAGAATGATCTGCTGTTTCTGTGACAGCACGAAGGATTCTGTAGGGCACAGTAATGAACAGTACAACATCAAACTGAAAGGAAGAGGAACATTTTTGGACAGACTTTGTCTTCCAATGGAGTGATGCTAATGTGAAATCACTTCTCAGCTGTATCTGCATCAACCATCCTTCTCATCAACCTCCTGTTCTTCGCCTTTGACCTTCATTATTGCCATATTAATATCATCTTATTGCCAACCTGATCAACATTACATATTTTAATGAGATGTATTTATTATAATTATACATGGGGGAAAAATTTACAAAACAATGGATGTTATATTAATATATGTGTTTTATTCTCATTTTTTTATCACCAGTATATTTTCATTTTAATATTTGCATCTTACAGGTCCTTCATACATAGACCTATACCACCACAGCACACATATTGGCACAAGAAGATTGGTCAGAAGTAGATTCTAATCACACTTTTTCAGCACACAATTGAATGGCTTTCGCGAGGACTTGGGAAGGACGTACTAAGACAATAACAAATAGAACATTTTTTCCCCTCATTAAAATCAAAATGTGTATTCTGTGCCAACATAAAAAAATTATAGTAATATGAACAATCCAAATGTAAAAAAACAAAGCATAAATAGGAAAAAAAAAGTGAGAAGAAACCATAAAATGTACAGCAGTTGAATAGCTCTGATGAATGTGTTGAGTTTAGCCATAGAGGTGCCTCTGAAGCACGATATTTCTTCCTAACATGAAATAAAATAATCTCTGTATTTAAATAAGAAACTGCTGACAATATAAAAATACATGGCATTGTACTGTAGTTCATTAAATAAACCAAAAATTCATATATAAAATATTATATTGACGTGTATAAAAATATGCCTTACAACTTCTTGAAAAGGATAAAAGCCATAAGCTTTTTTTGTCATACACAGTCAACCACAAAATTCCAACATATGTACAATCAATCAATCAACAAATGATCATAAAGCATCCAAGACTCTATCCATATCACTACTGTTATGATGTGATATACATGAACGATACTGTGAGATGTGGGATTTCAAACTGTTTTTTTTTTGGTTTTTTTTGGGGGGGGGGGGGATTATGCATACCTCCAAAATAAATAAATAAAAAAAGAAACATCTATTCAATTAAGTATATTGATATCAGTGTATCTTTGGAGAGAGGGAGAGAGCGGACGGTGAGGGAGACACATTTTTTTTAAACATTTGTGTCACATCACCAGCGTAACAGTATTTCAGCCCACTGAGATCAGAACAAACACAGGCAGTGTCAGCTATCCTAAAAAAATAACTAATTAAATTAAAAGTGACTACAAAGCCAGGACAAAAGCTAGGGAATATAGAGATTATTTGGAGTAACAGCGCTTGGGTAACTGAGGCAGTTTTTTATAGAGTTAGTGTGAGCATACAACACGTCACGTAAAACGATAAAACAGAGAAATTTGCTGCAACGTTTAAAACATTCAGGCAGATGTGACCGTTGCTACTGTACTTTACGCGTGTCTTGTATCTAGAGAGGATGTTAACGTTAATGGTGGTGTAATTATCCGTAGGAAGTGGTTAAATCCCTGCTACCTCCTGTCCAGGCAGTGTCTAGCACAAGCTAAAGCCACCCCCACCCCCCTCTCCCTGTGCTCCTGCTCCTCAGCCTCCTCTTCATCCTCCTACTCCTCCTCCTCCTCTTCCCCCAGGCTCAGTTCAAGGAGATAGAGTCATTTCCCTCACTCTCCATCGCAGGGTAAAGTTCCATTTTCACTGGCACGTGAGGCCACAGCGATGCCCAGCTCATCCACGCACCAGCAGTGGCCACGCTGCATGCCCTTGGAGGAACGGCACTGTGTTGGGATTAGAAGTGGGAGAGAGAGAGACAGAGAGCGAGAGAGAGAGAGAGAGAGAGAGAGAGAGAGATGGGGGGAGAGTAAGAGCGCAGATAGAGAACGAGAAAGAAGCAACATAACAGAAGGGGAAAAAAGAGTGAGTGTGAGAGAAAGATAGAGTGAGCAAGACAGCAAGACAGAGAGATTAGGAGAAAAAGAGAGAAAAAATGATATGTCGTTGTTACGTGGAACTGATTATCTTAGCACACAACTGAGATTCTCTGGGGGAGAGAGGTGCTTTAGTTATAGGAAAAATTGCTTGCTGCACTGCAAAGAAGGCTATGTACCTGAGCAAAACACACTACAATATCTCAGTCTAACAAAATACACCACTTGCATACATACAGCATATTTTATCATGAACGTGAAGGACAACTTCTATTCTTTGGAATGTGTTCTTTACCAATACATCACCGCTCCATATTTGTACTATCTATCTTTCTGTTCCCAAGACAGTTTTTCCTCAGTACTCTACCTGCTTTTTCCTGTAGAATCCACGGGTGTCACAGTTGGGTATATAGATGTCACGGTCAGACTGGAAGATTGTCAGCTCTAGACCCCTCAGGACACTATTTAATAGTTTACGGCAGGGTGCCTGAAATAAAGAGCAATTCAGATAAATTACTGCAAAGATCACATTGGGAGGCAAAGATACAGGACAGATGAGCTCATCTAAACAGCAACAAGGCTACAGTAGCAAGCTCCACGCCCCTCAGGTGTTCATGTTTCAGTTCTAACACATGAATGTACATCACAAAGGATTTGTGACAGTGATGCAGCATGATGATGCCAGATGTGAAAAAAATAAAAAAGGAAATATAATGAATTATATAACCATATTGTTACACAAGTCTTTTGCTTTTCAGGTCACTCAGTGGTTTGAAGCGACTCAAGAGTCTTTTTTTGTCACACTATGAAATCCAATAATGCAATTCTAATTAATATCATCATCAGATATTTCTTTACAGTCATACAATCCTAATGTAAACCGTTTACAGCCCTATAGAATGAAGAAAAAAAATTCTGTGGCAGCTGTGGCTGAGTCGAAACTTTCCTGATTCACATCATGGTCAATTAGTTCTGCCGCATAGCAGCACACAGATCATGCACCATAATGCATGGCTTCAGTGCACTATATATACATGCTGCTGCGACACCCCAGACAACAGAAGTACCACAGTCAGAAGACTCCATAATGTCACCGGATTATCCAACCTTTTCCACCACACAGCATCTTCATATTATTAAATCATGTGAAGATGCTACTTACATCTGTAATGTGTAAATGTAATGAGACAGTGACAGTGTACTCGGTAGATGTATTCACAAATACAAGGTAATAAACTTACTTTTTCTATATCACCACTGTGCGGGGGATGGGGACCTGAGAGAAAAGGACACATTGGCATGAGGATGTCATAATGAAACATTTAAGAAACATTTAAGATTAAACATGTGTACTGCTAAATATGTACATGCACAGACAGACACACACATGCAATTTCATATAATTCCCCTGTGTTTTCCCATGTGTATGTGTCTAAGACCGAAAAGACGCTCATCTACACCTATGGGAAAGAGACCCCCAGTGAGACCAATTCCCATTAGCATATCTCCTGAACAAATGGTCCATGGGAATCGCAGTGTCTTCGTGTGAACAGTAGATGGAGACTACCGCAATAAAAAAAGCATCTTGATAAGGACGTATGTGACAATTTAACATTCATCCTGGATGCTTTGTAAAAATGCTCACTGATGGCATATATTGCAGTCATATACAGTGACCTTTACATGTAATCAAATCCTGACATTACACATATATAAATATCTGTGCACGCATATCTTCAAACAAACAATCCACCTAATGACAAACTTGATTGGATCACTCACAAATAACTCAATTATGCCAGCTTTAATGTCAAGTCAAAGCCCATTGCAACAGACACTCAAAGGACATTTGTTCAATCACAATGACACACAGGGGCACTGCAGAGCTTCAATGGAGGCAGGAGGCTTGCAAAGTGTGTGCACTGTGAAATGTAAGTTAATGTTGCTAGGTTTTTGTGTTGAATAAAATATACATTAAATCATACAGTATGTGATATAATGTGTATAGGGTACACTCCCCTTCCTTCTTGTCTACAGTGCCTGACACTGTATGTTGAATACACATTTCAATGTGTCAAGGCTAAAAGTAGTCTCTAGGCTTTTTAAGCTAAAATCTGTGTTCTGTCTGTAGGAATCTTCATTTTCACATATGCACATTTGTAAGTGGTCTATTTGCATGCGCATGTGTGTGCAGCCTTACCTGTGGGGTGGGGCCTGTCCGTGGGACTTGTCCTGCTGTGCTTGGCGCAGAAGCCCCTTCCCTGCAACAGAGCCTGGAGGGGGCTGGGCTCCCTGGGCGGGGGGACACAGCGAAGCCCCTTGGCACAGCTGAGTGTGTACACACCACAGGGCTCACCCTGGGCCAACACTAAGGTGCTCCCTGCAGCATTGTGGTCCCTGGGGGGCCGACCTGCCCCCAGTGGATCCCGGCAGGAGGGACAGATCTTGAAGGGCCCCAAGCGGTTCGCCCAAGTCCAAGATCCGCAGTGGCCGATCAGCAACAGAACAATGGTTGTCAAGTTAGAAATGAGAGGCATTTTCTGTCCAGGTCTCAGGTTCTCGACACTCTCTCTGTCAGTTATATGTGTCTGATGCTATTTCTGGATGTATGTTTCTCTCTCTCTCACTCTCTCTCTCTCTCTGTCTTTTTCCCTTTCCGTCTTCTCTTTTCAGTCCTCTTGCCGTCTCCTTGTTGCTTTGCCGGCTGAGCTGAGAGGCAGCCAGGAGTCCCCTGCAGCGCCAGAGGAGACAAATGGATATCGAGAGAGACACAGCAAAGCACCAGCTTTTAAAGATCTGAAAGGCGGTGATAGAGAGTGAGTGAGTAAGTGAGTGAGAGAGAGAGAGAGAGAGAGAGAGGGAGAGTGGGGGGAGAAAGAGAGAGAGCACAGTTATGACACCTTCAGGGGCTGGGACTCAGAAAGAGAGGGAGGGAGGAAGAAAGGGAGGTGGCAGGGAGGGAGAGAGCAAGTGGGGGGTGGATTTTATTCCTTTCAGAAATGATCAAAATCCCCTCTTCCTGCCTGCCTTATACAGAACACATCTTACGATAACATTCCAGATATGTTAAGACTCCTCTTGTGCATTCATGCACACATATCAGACCATATCAGAATATTTGCCATGGTAACAATAATGAATGTATATTGTCTTAAATTCAATTGTCTGCCTTCAATTGAAATGTATGCAAAGAAATTTGCTATGTTGTATTATCTTGCTTTGAAGGTATATGAGGCATTAAAATAATAAGCCAGAATTAACTTTTAAATCTAATAGTTCAGTTGGACAGATACTTGACAAATAAGTGAGAGTCTAGAACTGTGATTTTTTTTACTTGGGATATTCAATCACTCATTACTTTCTCAAAACAAATAATATTTTTTTCTAAAGACAACCCCTAGATGCTTATTATTAACTATTACATGTTATATTCTATTCAACTGTAACACATTGATGCATGCAATTCATGAACACTGATTACCTGGGAATACACATGAATTAACTTTTAAAACACAATTGTTTTGTTATTTTTGGTCTAAAATAGAGACCAATGTATAAATAGAGACCATAAATAGAGACCAATGTATAAATAGAGACCAATGTATCGATTTTTGAGTTTCTGTGTCTGCTCTACAACACCAGCTTTTGATCATTGCATATTGTACAACAATAGTATGCAACATCATTTAGCTATTTCATTTGAACTCATCACATTCATTACACCATGGTATGTTGGCATGATGGCCAATGTTCTGGCTGTCTATACACTAGGGAAGGCATCAATAGTTGTGAAAGCACTACATTTAGTCATTTGGAAGATGCTTTTATCCAAAGCGACTTACAGGTGAGGCTGAGAACTACTTGAAGTATACGGTCGTCTACAACAGTCATTTGGGTGAATGCATGACTTGAGAGAAAAACATAAAGATTATTCTGTTTTTTCATTGGTCTGACATTGCACGGCTGCTACACAGCAAATCCATGTTTGCACCCATCCTTATGCAATGTAAAGACCATGACACCAAAGATACATTTATATTTCAGTGCATTAAGCTGGATTAAGAAGTTGAGCTAACAATGCTGAGTTGTATTAGCACCTAGCCATCTTAAAATATGGTTGTTTTGGGGGCTAAAGAAGCTCATGTACACAGAGGATCACAAAGTTTGTGTTTACATATGCAAGCATGTGCATGCTAGCTACTTTTAGCCAAGTGCATTGGTGAGGATTTGCATGGGTTTGTATGGTAGCCTACTGGGTCACTTGCTTCTGCAGGACTGGCATACGCATACAAACTGGCCAATGCTTTTCCAAACCACATACCCCATGGACACAAATCAGCCTATCAAAAGCAGGGTGCTGTTCTGATTAAGAGTGATTAATCTTGGAAAGGACAGTAAAAATCACCTTGTGTTCTCATCAGCTTGCTACCTATAGCAGTCTAGTCTGTTTCCACAGAGGAGACTGTTCCAAGAGACACGCCAGGCCAACGGGGCTCTCTTTTTCCACACTGCTCTGGATTATAAATTTTTCCTCATCCAGGCCATGTCATTCTGCGTCTCACACCTTCTATCCAGCTCTGGTCTATCCCAATTGGCTCCGACATCGACTGCCCTTTACCCATTTTATGAAGCCATCTAGACTAGAATGCCTTTCACTTACTTCCTTCTTGAAACCAACTCAAAATTTCATATTACAGTGTATTACAGTAAAACTACACCGCTAAATGATTGGATAACACGAGACTGTGGTAAAAAGCCAGTAATGTGTTCTTAAAGATTGTACCAATAAAAGCAATAATGTACAAGTGCAGTTAATTTGTTAAGTCCATAAAAACGATATATCTAATTAATTTGGCAATTAAAGCAGCTACCGACACAAACGCGCGCAAATTACTGCGTATACAAATCAACAAACAAGCACGCACCAACTAGTCGAGAGTTATGGCTAGAAGCACATGTCGGAGGAAGGGATTGGCCCGCTGGTTGTCACGCTGTTTCAAGGCTACCTTTGATTGGCTTATTGAAGTCATTGGTATCTGATGTCAATAGGAAGCGACGAATGCTTAGTTTTTTCTACACATTTTTTGTCAGTTTTTGTATCTGGTTTTCCCTGATAGCCGATGCACAAAAGCGAATTAATGCATTTTTGACCACCGGGATTTCAGGTATGTTTGAAGTATTTAGTAACTAGTTATTATTTTAAGTAACAAGCTCTCCCTCTTGCTAGACACTGAGCCCCAGCTGTTAGCTAATGTTTATATTGAGGCTTAGAAACAAATATAAGGCTTTGTTATACATTTGTATCATTTGTATAAACTATCACACGTTATTATTTATTATTTGTTTTGAAAAACGATTTCATAGTCTAGTATTTTAAAGTCTCCTACATATAATGGATTGTTTATTTAGGTATTTAGTATTTCAGACGTTATGTTAGCTAAACTTTAATTAACTTCATCGGTAGCTGCTAGTCACTTCTTCATAAATACACACTGACACGCCCACCTCTCGTCTTCGTTGTAACAGCTTCACAACTTCTCTTTTCAGAAGTGTGTTATCTTAGTTTTTGGACAACCTTGTATTTCTTTAAATCAATTATATTTCACGTTAATATGATGGTACCACATGCAAGTCTCGTGAACTCGAATATCTAGATGGTCTCACGAGGCTAATACAGTCATGCAATTGGAAATTATTGTGATCAGAACTTTCTGCTTGTCTGTCTGCACAATTGACAGTTGTTGTCTCCTGTTTGCTGTAGTTGAGATTTATATCTCCTCACTCACCCATGTCCTATCCTATTCCTAGCTAATGCTGTGTCTATTTTCCCTCATTCAGATGGATGACATCAACCTACACCACAGGTTCCTAAATTGGAGGCGTCGAATCCGAGAGAGAGAAATGGGAGAAGTGCATCCCGCACAAGAACGATTTATGAGGTTGCTGAAGAACGGAGATGTTCTCAGGTGAGCTAAATTGACCTGTGCCTGTTTAGAAAGAAATAATGTGTAATTCCTGATTCCTCTTATTCTATAATCATGTGGGTTAATAATAAAACACAATTCTATAATAGTGACTTTTTTTCTTTGTACATTTGTGTGGCTCTCTTGAGTGATTGTTGCCACGTGTCAGATTATGCTGACATTTTACATTTATTTACTTTTAATTGTAGTATATGCATTACATTATGCCTTGGCCTTGGCTTGGTAAGGGCCTACAATAGTAAGCCATCACCACCCTTATATTGGCCCTCCTTACTATATAAGTTCCAAATTCCAATAGGAATATCTGGTTTATGTTTGTTTCTAACCCTGCTATTATGGCCTGTTTAACTTTTGGCAGTGGCAACACTGACACAACGCATGAGCTAAGCCTCTGTCTAAAATCTTATGAAGACCTGAGCAGGGAGATAAGCATACTTACCCTAGCACAAAAAAGGCTTTGCTTTACCCTCTAAAGCAAAATGTACTAGTTTGTATCTTTTCTTGACATTTTGTTGCCTCAGTTTTTTTGCTGAAACCACAGCCTGTAATTGACTGTACTACAAGCAGTCAAGAATAGCCGACTCACGACTTGGAGGTATAAGATGGCTGTCTGGCAGTGCTCTGTGTGTGTATGTGTGGGCAGTTGGCATGCCATCCGCTAATAATAAAACCCATATAGCTCTGTGACTTTCCTCAGACCCACTAATTGAAACAATTAAAAACTCAAGGAGTGTCAGTGGGAGCATGCCTTCCAGGTCAGCAAAAGACGCAAGCAAATTCCCGACCACCCTATTTCGTAAAATGAACTACTTTCGCAGTCTGTTTCACAGACTTGCATATGTATTATGGAATTCTTTTAATTCTAGAGATTTCATTGTCATTGAAAAAGATACAGTGCACATGGCATACACACACACACACACCACACTGGACACCACACACCAGCCCAATAGATCCAAAGTTCCAAAAATGCTAATACATTAAAGTCATATCCATAGCATTAATTTCTCCTTCTTTCTCCACATTTAATTATTGCCAAATATTTATAACCAGCAACAGCAAAGACCTCTCATTCAATCAATGTAAGACTTGTACAACTTGGCATTTGACAATTATTTACCCTCCCTTTGAGTATAAGCCTTTACATTTTCTAGGTCTCTTTAATACATTTGTGTAGTGGTCTCCACTGGTAACACTTTCTGATCTCATTCCAATGATTGTGTCGTTATCATGTTAAAACAAACTCTTTCTGTAGCATTTATATTAAAACTACTTGTCTTCAGTCTATTCTCGCATTCTATAGTTTGCATTCCCTCAGTGCTCTGCAATGTGTTTGATTCTTAAAAGCACAGCAAGTAGCAGCATTTACCTAACCTGTGATTTTTTTTCTTTTTAGTTACCAAGGGAACTCTGATGAAGTGGGTTGCTACGTCGCTCCCCAACCTTTATCAAAGGGAACTTGCTACTTTGAGGTAAGACACATATGACAGCAGCGAGCGTTTCACAGTTGCTATGTGTTCTGATAAGAAGATAAGCCAATTGCTTCTACTGTCAGAATCCAAAAATATGTTTTATTTATGGTTTGCTCCTCTGGGAAGCAGGACTTTCACTACAGATTATGAACGCTAGGACACCTTTTTCACATTCTCACAATTTTTTGTGAAGTAAAAAGTATACACTTTTATTCATTTATTGAGCATTTCATATTAAATATCTATTAATACATTTGATCAAAATGTTTCATGTGTATTTATTTGATTTGAGCTCAGAGCACAATATTATAGATTCCTGTGTGCCGCCGTCATCCATACATCACCCACTTTTCCATTTGTTTGGCAAGTTTAACCCCTAGAATCATTTTGCTTTAAATGTTCTAAATTTCATAATATATCCCCAAAGCCACCCCCCAACCCCCCTTTGCAGTCTCAGTTCAAAAAGTAGCAAAACCACTACCTCAAAAATGTCCGCTGCATTGGGATGAGGGATTGGTTGTGGGTTGGATGGTATCTCTTGGTCCAAAGATTAATCTAACGCATGTTAGAGTGTCCCTCAAATCTGTGTAAGACGTGTTTTCAGGAGAAAAAAAAAAGTGTCTTGGTGATTTAGCACAGGAAGGCCTGCTAGGCTAGTCATAAATTAGGGGCTAGGGGACGGTTGGGGTGCCTTATTTATGAGGCTGGAGTCCAGCGTCTAGCTTGTGCATAATGAAAGTCAAGCTCAGCTGCCTTTTAGGCAGCAATTGCAGGTAAGACTGGTTTGATGAACTCCTTGTTTGTTTGTTAAAGTAACATTTGGCCTATACATTATCCAGTCTTTTCCAGTAGATATCAAATCACAGTAACTGTAGAGCATTGCAGTTAGTGTCAAATACAGACCCAGCTTTAAGCAATTGTGTATATATAAGGTGAAACGTTGAATGAACTATGGTTAAGTAAAAGGCTGCCAGGTGACCACTAATGATAATCATGATCTTTGGGGGTGGTGCTGTATATTTGAGATTCTGTGATTATTTAAAGCAATGTATATTTTTGTACATTTCCAAATATTTCTTCCTTAGTATTTCTTCCTCTTCCTACTTCTGTTTTATTTCCCTGATTACAGGGGGAAAAGATCTTTCATCAGCCATAAGACGGTGCCACAAAATCAACACGTTTTAAATAAGAGTCACACTCCCAACCTAGTGGGTGTTTGAAACTGAATTAGTTGTGCTTGACATTTACAAGATGGGAGTTTAGGATGAACATTTGAAGAGCCCATAGTTTTTATGCAACGTGTCTGTCACTGTGACGCACATGCTGCGCACTTCTCAGATATCTCAAAGGCGCGCAGTGGTTTTATTCCGATAAAGGTCAGGCTCCCATCGGATTATGCGTCAGCAGTGTCCTCGCATCCCTCATTGTGCTTCTGTTAAGGATCGAAACGTCTTTCCTCATACGTCTCTGCGGAGCCAGACTCGGAACATCTGCAGAGTTTCGCTCATTTCAGCTGATTTATTTGAGGAATTTAATTTATGAGTCGGCCTTCCTAGACAGGTCATCAATGGCCGCACTTCTACTCTTTCCTAATCTCAGTCATCCTGACACCATAAAACCCTCATAACGTTTATTACTCCACAATTAATATTCCATGGTATTCTCGTTGTCTGTTGATGTGTCCAAAAAGAAGATGTTTTGAACATTAAGATGGAGAGCAAGCACCCTGACAGGTTGGCTGCGGGCTGCAGCAGTAGAGAGGGAGGCTTTAATTTTGACTGAAGGGAAAGTCCTAGAGTCTTGTGACTCCACATATTTAAGATGGTAACCACCTGCGCTGGAAGGAGCAATGGAGACTGAGGTAGATGCTGAAAGAAATGTAAAAAAAAACCCACAAAAGACAGAGAGATACAGAGATAGGACACCTGAAATAATAGGAGCCATACGAAAGGTCTCTCACACACACACACACACACACAGACAGACAGACAGACAGACAGACAGACAGACAGACAGACACAGGAGGACTACTCTCTTGTGGCCTATCACCTTTTAACTTTATTCTGCTTGACAGTACAGGTCATTTGGCCCTGACTTGGGAGAATGGTTGGCAGGCTGGCCTAACCCTAGTGCAAACCTTTTTGTTTGCATGTTTATTTAAAGGTGACGATAATGGACACAGGGTTAAGAGGGACGATTTCTGTGGGCCTGGTGCCCAAGTTCTATCGGCTGGACCACCAGCCTGGGTGGCTGCCATACTCTGTCGCCTATCATGCTGTCAATGGCAAGTAAGTTAAACCACAACCTTCTACACACAACTAAGTACCATACCAGGCTGGTGTGCTCTGGGGCTGTGAAACCCCTCTCTCCATCGCTGTGTGTGTATTTGTGGAAGATAATTCTCAAAATATCAATATCACTACTCAATCACATAATAAATGATTATTGGTCCTTTGTTATACCCCTCTCCTCCTGTCTTTTAGGCTATACAATGGTAACCCGCTGGGGCAGCAGTTTGGACCAAAATGTGCCCGTGGTGATCGCATCGGCTGTGGAATACACTCCGAAAATACAGAGGCAGGAATTACCACTGTCTTTTTCACCAAAAATGGCAAAGAGGTCAGTTCATCACTACACATATCAATAAAACAACGGCCACATGGCAGCAGGGCTCTACAGTGCGATAATTTCGCTCGCATATGCAAATCACAAGATAACGCTCTGAAACTGGACTGTTAACATCGCTGCAACGAGCAACGCCGTGAAGCCGTATGTGGCTACTGCAGCAGTAGAGACCGGGTGCTTACGCTAATGTTATGCCAGGAGTTGGAACCTGGTGGTGCACCACTTATCCAAACAAAACACAAACACCAGGGACTATATTTCACCTAGAGAGAGACTGAATGATAACGCTGGGCTTCTTGGCAACAGGTGAGAAACTACTTTTTTTTTTCCACTTGTTACATAGTTATGATTCCCCCTTTTAAAATAAGTTCCTGTAATGTCCAACACATAGGTTCAGCAGGAATGTCAGGACCTGATGTAAAGCTTATAACATACTTATACAACTGAACATTAGCGGCAGGTGCCAATGCATTTCTTGCAGTGACTTAAGTGAAAACCCAGAACGGGTTTGTTCACAACATTACAGTACCGTCGCATACTTTTGCTTTGCCGCAAACAAGAATGCGCACAGAATCGCATTAAGAATTCAAGCTCGGTTGGAAAATGGATGTCCAGCAAACTGTCCAGGAGACCAAGCTACAAATGCTCCTGGACCACAGATATGCTTGCGATTTGAGGTTCTGTTTGAAAATCTGTTTGAGAGTGATGATTATGGTTGGGTACCGAAACCCTGTACCACTATGGCACCGGTTCCTTTACGACCGGTACCTACCGGACCGAATTGCAACGCAGATTTCGGTGCCTCATTTCGGTGCCCGAGCTGCCAATTGAAATATCCTCCCCCCGGTGCTCCGAAACCATCACACGCACCTTCACTGGCGAGTCGAGAGGAAAGCGGTGGCACGTCATACAGAGGAATACAGAGGATTTCAAGTGGCGTGCTCCAAACGATTTTCATTTGGTTCGGTTTGCGTTCACACAAGACTTTGTCAAGCAAATTAAACAATGTAAACACATGTCACACTGTTGAACGGGTTGCTCTTCTATTGGACAGAAAATCAGAGGGAAACTCAAACGCTTCCTTGTTGCGGACAATAATAATGGAGCACAACAACTTTGTGCGGTCTATAAATAAATAATAAATAGAAGAAAGCGAACAGTATGAGCGCCTGACGAGACAGTGCGTTGTTGAGTGTGTGTGATTGCACCACGTCTGACCGCGATTTATTTTAATATAGGAAGTTCTTGTTGGCCTATACCTGGCTGAATATGTTTATTATTTCCAGTTCACGGCAAAAGTGTACATTCAACCCACAATGCATTGTTTCTAAAGCGAACCGAACTACTTAGTCGACAGTGTGTGTGTGTGCGTGTGCGTGCGTGCGTGTTCATTTATGTACGTCTGTTTGTTTTTATCTTTCACTGAGTACAAAAACATTTGTCTCCAGTGTGAGCTCCATTTCTTACTGTTGGTAATCCATGTCTCGTCCAGGTGGGCTCGGTGGAGGTCCCGGTGACCGCCGAGGGCCTGTTCCCCGCTGTGGGCATGCACTCCTTGGGAGAGGAAGTGCGGGTGGACCTACAGGCCGAGTGGTTCCTGGAGGAGGATGAGAGCATGATGATGGTGGACAGCCACGAGGATGACTGGGGGCGTCTCTTCGATGTCAGGGCCAGTGGCACGGTAAGGAGGACCCCACTAACCCTTTTCCCAGGGTTCAGGGTTTTTCCTGCATAGAGAATTACGTCAAATTTCGTGCTGCCTCCAGCTCTGGACAAAACTGAAACACTATTTTCTAACAAGCGTTGCATTCTGAGGATTTCTGTCATTTTGTAACTGCAATTGCGGCATTACGCCGATGTGGTGCTATATCGTAATCAGCACAGTGCACCGGGGCGCTGCCAAAACTGTCAAAGAAAAGTGCTGAAATTTCCCTCCAGAGCGTATTTTTTTCCCCCCTCGTTTCTTTTGCATCCAAGCATGTCCAGTTTATTTAAAAGGTTTCCTAAATTAACGTTACATCCAATCAGTGTAATGTTTTCAGCTTTGCAGATATGGCTCGTAGAATCAGCGCTTACTTTGCAAAGCGAGTTCGTGAGGAGGAGAATCGTGAGGGCAGGTGAAACAGTGCAGACATCATCTGATAGGCAGTTAAAAAGTAATAATTCATGTTACTGACGAGATGCGGTACATTTGAAATACATTTGAATGAATATAATGCGTAAACACCGAAAATATTAAATGGCACTTAAATTTCTGGACGAATCTGCATGTTCTACCTCTGCCAATTGGTCACTGGAAGGAGATTGGCGACATTGCTTGTAAGCACAGCTGTGGTCAAGCGTTATGCTTCCAATTTATGCATCAACAAAAAAGGCTTATGTTAGTGCCCAACAGTTTTAATTGTCTCCTTCTTTGCAACACACTGCATTCTTCACTTGCTTCTTGTATTTAATGTGGCAAAGTCGTTCTAGAAGCTCACGGTTGCCAGGAGCTTTATGTGTACTGTTCCTCGAAAACCCAGGTCAAGAGCATGGCCAAGTTATTCTGATTTAATGTCGCGATTGGGAAAATATTTTATTGCCTTAGAAGTCTTACTTTACGATACCATAGAGTTTGTATGAATATTTCAATGTAAAATCAAGGTAAAACTACATAAGAATGATTTGCTTTATGAATCGGTATAAAGCATAAATACACTGAAGCGGGCTCTCTTTCTCACTCCCTCTCTTTCGCTCTCTGTTTTCCTGGACCGAGGGCTGGCGGTGGCACGGAACGTGCCGGTTGAGCCAAGAGTCTGGCAGACCACCAGGTTGTAAAAATTCAATAAGGGGAGTAACGGGACTCCAAGGAATCTGTCCCCCCCCCCCCCTCCTCTCATGTGGTTGGAGGTTTTCACAGCTGGGATGCCCGGCTATATGGTCCGCTCAGCGGGCTAGCAGCGTTTTTATTTTTTTAAGTTCCTAATCTCTCCTTAAGCACCCTCTCCACCTTTCCCCTCTTTCTCTGTCGTAAGTAACCTACCATCAGCCCACAGCGATGTTCGTGTGGTCGCTGGTGTGAGGGCTGAAGTGTGTGTTGATAAGGCCGATAAGGTCGTTGAGTTTTGACAAGCAGGGTTGGATGTGGGGCAGTTGAGACGGGAGGCTTATAGCGGTTTTCAAAATCGAAGTGACAGAGTGATGGAAAGTTCACTTTGAATAAAAAATGAAGAAAAGAAAAACAGAGAGGGACAGGCCAGGTTTTTAAGCATCACAATTGTTCAGCATGATCCAGGATTCATTTTTAATGATAGAAGATTTGGGGTCAGAAGGTAGACTTATAATCTTCATCTTAATTGTTTGGATCAGTAAATCATTTCAATGTTTGGTTTCAACAAACAAAGAAATTATTCCATTTTGCTCTTTGGCTATCTGCACTCCCCTCCTCTCCCAGTCTACTACAGCCAAACAAAACACCCTTGCTTTTCAAAACTCGCATTGTTCCCATGCCCATGGATGGAACAAGGTACTACACACACACACACACACACACACACTTTTTCATATGCACCTCTCACCTGAGGCTCTAAGTGTGGTTTTCCTTGGAGTTGTGGATCTATACATCCGTTGCCATGGAGGTCTGGCTCCGTGTTTTCACCTGCCACAATTGATTGTAGCGTTTGGGCAAAACATTGAGATCATTTTATGTGTTGCTATTTGATAAGTATGGATAATAACCGTTCCTGATGAAAGTCTTTATTGGTGGTTTAGAGAAAGAGAAATAGGGAGAGGGCAAGATTGCCCCAAGATAAATTACTTTTCCGACTGGTATGCTTTTTATGAGGCGGAATTGAGAACCTCAAAGCCACAGAATGCATTGAGCACAATGGCGATGGCAGTGACTTGTCAGCTGAGTCTTTGCTTTTGTGAACAGTTTACATTGCAGCCGACAGGACAGCCACTCCTGTTTAGATAAGTGGGTATCAGATCCCAGCTCTCTGTCATGCCAACTGTCATCATGCCTATCCAGCCAAATATTCTCCATCACACACTAATCTGACACAGCCCAAGTTGTTCTGTTTTAATAACTCCACTTTAGTATCTCTTATTACTTTCATTCATCTGTGTCCTCCCTTTTTTGTTGTATTCCATAGTTATCATATTTCACCTTTGCAACTACAGTATCGGTTATCCTTGAAACAGCAGAGATAAAATGAGTGTCTAAAATTTCACGATTATCTTCATGAACTTTAGTTTTCTTGTCAATAGATAGATGCACTTCCTCTGTTAAAGCCTAATTTTCACTCTGGGCTCCAGAACCTTTGCAATTATATGCCACTGTTTCATCTTTTCATCGTCATTTGTTGTCTGAAGGCCATTTGCCTAAAGGCTATGAATACTGATCTCATCTCATACTGTACATATTCATACAAAATGTAAATGGCGTTTTAATTCAGTTGCTCTGCCTTTGGTGACTGTGTTTGGTCTAAAAGGGTTTCACTGGTGTCTCAATATGCATTGAAAGCAAGTGGGTAAAAATATATTACACAAAATCCGGTGATACTTGCCTAGCAAAGGGTCTGCATCTTTTCTATGGCTTATCAGCCACAAAGTAAAAGCTTTTGAAGGGGAAAGTTAGGTTGCCTTTGGTCACCTACATGGGTACTGATGTTTCAACCTAACTAATTGGCTGTTTATTTGGATGTTTATGGTATTATGAATGTCAATATTGAATATTCACATAGCCAGTGGTTTTAAAACTATGGGTCTGGACCATTGACTGTAAAATATATGGATGTAGTGTCCGTGGCGCCACCCAATTGGTTTACACACGACCGTTATGAAGCCATAGAGTTCGTGTTACGGGTGCCACCATTGCTTGAGATTTTAGCAGCGGAAACTATTCATATTTGGCACATTGAGGGCGGAAATTAAATGGCCACGCCACAGTAGTCTATGGCCAAAACTCATTCAAATGCAATTCTTAAAGTAATAATACCGCCTAAAACGCGAATCATTATAAAACTGCTATTGGTGATGCAGAATGCACCCCAGGTCCTTTTTTTCCGATATGTGTAATATTGTACTTATTTGCAATTTGTCACTGGCTGTTGTGTCAGGCTTCCCGCGATCTTCTCCAGTGTGCTACTTTCCTACGTTACACAGAATGACTTTCGCTACCCCCTCTCAAGGAGGAGTCAACATTCTGTAAATTGTACATTTATAAATGTAATATATGAATCAAATGTATTATAACGATATGTATAACAGGCTTTATTATTAATTGTGAAAGCTAGCTAGACATTTGGCAGTATGCTATGATACAATATGCCACACGGGCGATCCAATTTCAACCGCCCCTTCATGACAACGGCCACAGGATTAGAGAGCTGGTCACTCGGCTGGGAGAGTTAGCCTGGCAATGCTAATGTTAGTCGCGGCTGAGCACTTTAGCGTAGCCAGTGGTGCATTCTAGAACGCTCAATGGCAGTTTTTCGGTGCTGGATTTCGATCGTGTAACCCTCGCTTTCGGGGAGTCCCAAACCGAAAAAAATAAACCTTTCACAGAGTTATAGCCAATACTTTACTAAACATTTCGGTATGCAGCTATCGCTGAAGCTAGCAAGTTTATGCTCAAAGAAAAAAAGGGATATCCAATGAATCGCTGCCTGACTGGTCCGGGACCGCATGTCGAAACCTAAATGCATCGGCCATATCTGGGCACCCCCCTGCCAGAACAGAGCAAATCGGCTGGGTTAACAGTCACTACCAGGCCACTTCCTCTTTGAACGAGGCCATGCCTTGGCAGCTGTACAGAGATCATGGCCACGCCCCAAGCCTGCAAAGCCGAAGTGCATTCTAGATTTACGAGGCTGCTGGCTGTAGTCCGATTTCTTCCGTATTGTCTCTACCCTTGCCATCCCTTCTGCTGGGAACAACGGTCCCGAATCTCAGTACACTGGCGTTTCATCTGATGAATGGAAGTTCACAACCTTCCCATGGAACTTCCGGTGTCACCACCAGCCTGCCCTGCTAATGGCAATATCCCTGTTGTTTGCGGCTCTAGGAACTGAGCAGCGTGAGAAAGAGGAAGCCAGGGTGACTAAACTTTAGGCATGTGTGTAAGGACTGGCAACCGGCTGGCTGGCTGACTGAGAGTCTGGCTGGATTGAACTGGACCGGCTTGGCTTTTAAACAAGAGGGAATGGATTTCAGCTTCAGCTGTTTGTCATTTGACAGCTAGTCCGAGATGGAAAAATGTGATATCTCCATATTTTATCGGCAGCAGGTTTATTGTGTAATTGTTTGATAGCATGTTAACAGCCTAAGCTGAAGGAAGGAAACACTAAATTAGCAATAGCCCGCAGCAGGAAACAACTGGAAGTTGTTTGCCTGATACACAGTCAAAGTACAAGCCAGTATCGAGACGTGCTTTTGCTCTTCTGCAATACCTACGTCATCAGTTTTTCCTTCTGCTGCTCTTATTTATGTTCCCTGTTCTTGAAGTTGCCCTTGACTTCTAGTTTTCTTGCCCAGGCAATGGCTACGTCACATTGAAGAATCTGTCAGAAACTACTGACAGATTTGTGTGTCACACTCTCCCCCCCCTTTTGGTCTTTAGAAGCAAGCATCTTATCTGTTAGCAGCTATCATTACGTATAGCTTTATGAGTTATGCCTCACAAGTAGAAATTAGTGGGGAATCCTTTGCTGTGGGCTGACATGCACATGGAGGACAGAAGAATTTAGTTCAGGTCATTCATTCCCAGAGGAAGCACTTTCAGAGTTTGTCTCAAAGTGAGACAAACTCCTTGTTTTTATTTGCATATCTAGAAATAACAAAACTTATTTTCTTCCACCATTGTTTTTAGTGTTAAGGCATAGGGTATTATAATAACAATAATCTCATAGAAAATGTGGCCGATATAATATAAATTACTCTTGTGGAATAGTTTGAAGGCTATGCCATATTGTTAAATACATGTTGAGCTTAAGCATGGCACTGTTTTGTGTCCTCAATCCTTATACCTTCATTTGAAGACTGATGCCTTGTCCAGTTGAGATAGCATTGTTCTTAAATCTACATCACATGTGTCAAACACAAGGCCTGGGGGCCAAATCAGGCCCTTGGCCAAATTCTATCCAGCCCGCGCAATCATACACCGGCAGCTTGGCTCCGAACAAAATTCTGTCATCCAATCAGCAAACCACAGCGAGTGATGTAGATGTTGACAAAAAATTGGGCAGTGCCATTTTGGACATTTCTACATCCAATGCCCTTTGGCTTTGCGGGCTTGGGGCATGACCATGATCTCCGTACAGCTACCGAGGCATGGCCTTGTTCGAAGAGGAAATGGCCTGGTAGTCACTGTTAACCTGGCCGATTTGGTCTGTCTAACCCTAACCCTATGGCCGATGCATCTAGGTTGCCCGCATGTTAAAGTTGCCAGGCTAGCTCTCCCAGCCGAGTCACCAGCTCTCTAATCCTGAGGCCGGTCTATTAAATATTGCCTACATTTAATGAAATGAAGCCCACATAACCAGCAACCAGGTTATTAAGGAGGGCAACAACATAGTGTATTGTTTCTCCTAGCTTTCAAAGCAATGTGCAGGAGTGCAATCAGTGAATTTATGCCGCCAAGGAGCAGTCTATGCCTGCTGTTTGACGTACATCTTTGAAGAAATTAATGTAAAAATGCAAAAGAATTATTAGCTATTGTTCATCCAGCAGCATTTTAAATACAGAGTTGTTGGAAAAGGGCGGGATGTGGCCGTAATGCATGCTAATTGTACCTAGCCTAATATCAGCTTGTCTCTTAACTGTAACTATTGGTTCACCTAACTTCACCCCATGTATTTGCTGTTGCCGTCATAATGACAGGCTTGGTTTTGGTCATATTGTGTTGCCACTTAGTGCTGTTTTGAACTCCTTAACCCAGTTTAAACAAGGACAACCCCGCAACAAGAGACTCCTATATTGTATGTCAACAGCGTTGTTGGGTGTGACTAATGTTTAGGTATTGAATCCCACAAGCTAAACTAACCTAACCTCTGCTGATATATTTGAGTTCACCAAGAAAGCCACATGTGAGTGAGTGGAGTGTGCAGGGAGGATGCGTGAGTGATTTCGAGTAGTGGTTATGTTTAAGGTAATTTATGACTATGGCAAGGGCCAATGTGCTTTTTTTCTGTAACAAAATAAACAAAGACATGGCATAGTTTATGTAGAGTAATTTTCCCATTTAGCTCTTTGCTCTTTCTTGCGCCTGCCTTGGCGCAAACATTACCTGTCAGGTTTTTGTCTTCTACAGAGGCAGCATTGTACCTGTAGTTATACATTTGTTTCAGTCAATCAAAAATTCTTCCTGCTCTCAAGTTACGGATAAAACCAACAGAAAAGTCAAATTTAGCAACTGGAGTATATCCAACTCAAATGAGAGCTGCATTAGAACAGGGAATCCGAGCTCCCAGTCTTGGAGCCAAAACCGGCTCGTACATTTTCAGAATTATGATGCCATAACCCAAATCATGGTAATTGTTTTTATGTCAATTGTTTAATTTATCTGCGTCCAAAAGAGCAGGTTAATGCCAGGTTACAAAATGTGCAGTCAATACAACTCTTTAATATAGACCTTGCTTGAACATCCATTCATCCAGCTGTAATTGTGACATTTAAAAACCAACGGTAAAAATTATTTGATTAGAAAAACTGTAAACAAACCATAAAAATACAGGCAGAGCTATTATATTGAAATGGTTAATGGTGTTATTACAATAACGCTGTTACAATAAAACAAAACTAACACAGATTTGGAAGGCCACCATGGCAACGCTGTAGAAAGCCAGGGCTTTAGTCAGGGCTTTAGAAAGTCGGGTCAGGGCTCGATCAGAAAGTGCACACCAGAGGAGGGTTTTCTTAATTCCAGTTTCACCTTTCCTTAAGGTCCCCCATTAGGCGTGACAGGAAACTGGGAGGACCATTCTCTCTGGGCGTTTACATCTGTTGCCCAGGCAGCAGGTCAACAAAACATGGCCCTGCACACACCTCCCCACTACAAAGCGGAGGAGGAAGAGAGCGACGGGCGGCTTGTTGGTTAGACGCAGGCCAGAGATCTGGGTCTGTCAGCAGCCCTAGCGAAGCATGCTTAGCCCAAGGCTACGTCTCTCCCTTTCGCTCTCTCGCAATCTTACCCTCTCCCTTGTGGCTCTCCCTCTCTCCATTATTTAGCGGTACAGGAGCAAAAAAGGTGTGACTGAATGCTCATCACAATGAAGCTGTTTCTCCCACCCCTCCTTGAGATGATCACAACTGTCCGGACATGAACGTCGGGGAGGAGGAAGAACGAGACAAAAGAGGAGAGCAGTTAACAAAAGATGTCTTGGTTTTGTTTTATAAACTGGGGATTATTTATATTATTGGGGATTATAAACTGGGGATTATTGGGGAGTGTTTATCTGCAACACCACATATTGTCAGGTCCATGAGAGGCATTAATCTGTTTAATCTAGGTGTGGAGTTGTTTATCTCCCAGGTACTCAAACATGCATAATATCCATTTCAGACCACAACTCATTCTAGTGAACAAACTGATGAAGAGGCCACTGCTTACCATTGAGTTTTGATTTGGGAGATGCAGGCAGAGGGGGTACCTGTAGCTCCCAGAACAAGCCCACTATATAGCACTATATATAATTCAGCTTTGATACATATCTAGTACCTGCTTACTGCAGTGTGAAACCTGTGCTTTTTTACTAGGGATGGGAATCAGCAGGGACCTCACGATACGATATTAAGTTTTTTGAGTGCTGATGCGATATGTATTCTGTAAATATTGAGATTCTATAAAAATTGCGATACGATATTCCGATTTTTTTGAGTGGTTTAACCTATGGGTATATAACGTTGGGGTTTGGGTTCTACCGGCCCGTCTGTGTCCTCCATTGTTTTTATATGAAAGTGGCTGAACAGAACATAGTTCATGCAAATCAACTATAGGCGTATACACGACAGCGTCCTCGGTAGGACGGTACCATTAATGTTTCCAGTAAGATTACATTGACATTTCGATTTTCGATTTTTGAGTCAACCTGACAAACTATTGTGGAAGCAAAGAATCCCGATACTCTCATAAATCAAGGTTTTTTTTTTTCCCACCCCTATTTTTTTATGTAACACTGTCTAGGTGTAGTAAATGTTGTCAACAAACAAATGGAGGAATTACCGGAGACTCATTGGCCTTGTTTACACAAGCTCTCTCTTCAAATTGAAAATTTAAAATGGTTGTTGTTTCCTCCGTCTAAACAGGAGGGAACGGTTTAATAGATGTAGACCAGTGTTTTCCAACCTGTGGTAAGCGAACCACTGGTGGTATGTGGGGGTACTGCGGTGGTACAATTTACAATTTAGTGGTACACCTAAAGTCAAAGGTTGGGAACTACTGATGTAGACAACCGTTGGCAAAACCACCTCCTGAGGTAGTGTAGTACGCTACATACAGGCTCCGGTCGACTATCCGATTATCCGCACCTTCTCTGAAAACTTTCCAAATCTTGCGGGAATGTGGCTCAAGAACTCACACTAATGGTTTCTGGAGGAAAAGATGCGGCAGACTGGTCTATACACTTGTAACCCGTTTGTCAAAATTTAAGTGATTGAGTTACTTTATTTGTCTTTTGAAGTAGACATAAAATAGCCATTTCCATCAGGTTTGCTCTTGATGGCCAGTGGCACGAAGCATGCCCAGGTGTTGCTATGCGTACACACACACACACACACACACACACACACACACACACACATACATAAAGGCTAGAAGCAAAATGTAATTTTGTCCACTCCCACCTTGTCTGTCATTCTTGCCTTTCAAATGGGGGCGTACACTCTCCCATTACACACATCACCACACATCCATGCACATGTCATGGAAAATCTGCTGAGCCCAAAGCATTTGTGGCTTCCAATGCTGCCCACCTACTCAATTGACACTCGCCCATTAGTACCTTCCTCCTTGCTGAAATTGTTATGTTCATCCAGTTTGGAGTGGCTAAACTCTAAATTTCGTAAGCTGAGTCGAGAAGTTTGGACTAGTTTTGCTAATTGCCAATCTGTCTGGGCGCCCACTTGCCTAGGACATGTTTCCGGTTGGGTGGACACAAAATGAGGTTTGATCACTGGTGTTGAAGCACTGCCTTTGTACGAGAAAGGGAGTGTCATATCTAACTAGAAAGTACATTTCCTGTAGAAAATGTGAAGTGGGCTAGCTTCGTGCAGTCAGAAGTATTGCTTACTAAGGATAGGGTGGCTAGGGTATCCTAGATCAGGGGTCCCCAACCACCGGGCCACCTATTGCCGGGCCGTGCAAACCCCAGAGCAGAAATAGAGGTAGTAAAACAAGTAAATAGTCAACTCTCACTCTCTCAGCTTCCCCCCTCACAGACACGCACACACAGGCCAAGAGCACCCAGCTGCAATCAGCCTTAATTGGGCGCAGCCGGTGCTGGACACAGGTAGAACCAGACCAGTACACTGATTCAATTCTATCCTGCATCCAGCCTACACCTCACCCACATCCTCCCCCCAGTCTGACACAATAGGTGGTTGCTAGGGTGTTGCTTGGTCGTTGCTGGGGTGTTCTACTCACTAGATGCCCATACCCCAACACACACACACACACACACACACACACACACACACACACACACACACACACACACCGTAAATGCTACTACTACTGCTACTACTACTATCAAAGTTTATGAATGAATACATAAGAG
>OOFB01008744.1:22305-33177 GCA_900323305.1 Trachyrincus murrayi | reverse complement strand
CCCCCCCCCCCCCCCCTCTCTCTCTCTCTCTCTCTCTCTCTCCATCACTCTACCCCCCCCCCTCTCTCTCTCCCTCTCTATCTATCCATTTCTACCTCTATCCATCTCTCATCTAATTTTACTCGGACAACATTATTGTTTTCCTTTGTTTATTTTTAAACTTCTTTGGCAATGTAAATGTTTCTCTCTCATGCCAATAAAGCTCCTTTGAATTGAACTGAATAGAGAGAGGTGTCTCTCCATGTCTCCTTCTGGCTTTCTGTGGTGTATTTAAATGTAAACTACCTTCTAACAGCAGGGGGCGCCACCGTTCTTTATGATGTCTTGGTAACGCACCTGTGTGCTCAATATCGCTCTGTTGTTGTTGTTGTTGTTGTTGTTGTTGTTGTTGTTGTTGTTAAAACTACCTAAATTAACGGTTTTAATGTCACAGCACTTTTATAAATGTAGTTAGTACAGCCTACACAGCAGTAGGCTAGCCTAGCGGTGAGCCTACAGACCCAAGGCCACATGAAGAAGAAAGAAGATAACGGTGCTAACAAAACTCACTGGTGGAAATACTCTCTCTCTCTCTCTCTCTCTCTCTCTCTAACTCAATGTCTCTCTCCCCATCAGAACCGGTTGATGTGTTGCAGGCGCTCCAGGTACCCTCTCTCCCCGAGGGCGTGCGAAGGGTCCCGGGTTTCTGCACCTCTCGTCGCTCCGGCAACCCAGACCACGCCTACCGCATCTCCAAGAAGGCCCAGATCTCTGCCCCCACCAAGCAGCTCTTCTCAGGTAATCCCCGGTACACGGGTCCGATTCCCACCGACCGGCTATATAATGGCTTGGGTGGTTAGGGTGTTTGACTCCCAGCCGAAAGGTACCAGGTTCGATCCCCAGTGTCTCCGCAGTCTAACCTGTAGAACCCCTACCTGCTCCTTAATGACCTCTAACCCCTACCTGCTCCTTAATGACCCGTCTCTGTACTGTCTAACCCCTACCTGCTCCTTAATGACCTGTCTCTGTACTGTCTAACCCCTACCTGCTCCTTAATGACCTGTCTCTGTACTGTTCTAACCCTACCTGCTCCTTAATGACCTGTCTCTGTACTAACCCCTACCTGCTCCTTAATGACCTGTCTCTGTACTGTCTAAACCCCTACCTGCTCCTTAATGACCTGTCTAACCCCTACCTGCTCCTTAATGAATAGTATGCGCTAAAAGACGAGTAAATGTGAACTACCACTGATAAAACTATATATTATAAAAATCGAGCCTTGTTTTCTGATTCCTATAGATGCTGTTTTTCTTCTAGAAACTTTTAGTCTTTTAGTTTTATAGTCCAATATTGAGCCTCACCTGTCGGTCTCTCTAGATCAGAGCGTCTGCTGAAAAGACTCGTCCCATGTGACGGCTCTGGTTAGTTTCTGTTGGTTATTCAGTTGTATTTCTGGAGGGCAGCGTAGCGTGGGGAGTTACAGGGCAGTCGTTATAGTGAGGCCTTCCCCTCGTACCCCAGACAGGCGTAATTATACAGTGGAGGAAACGGTGTTTGAAAACCAAAACTAATGAAGTTGAGCGTGCTGGCACCCTGGAGGAGCCCAGGCACCCTGGAGCACCCAGCCGGCGGGAGACTAGCATTTATCTCTCCGTGGAGAAATCCTGAAGAGCAACAAGTCACCCCCGAGTCTGTAGTTATGTCTGTGTCTAACTGTCACTGGCTCATCTGTTCTTTCTTCTGCTCTTTTCCTGCCTCCGATCCTAAAGCTTGTTATGTTTCTTCCCCTACTCTCCCTTCTGTTCCTCTAACCTTAACTCTCACCTTGTTTTTATCAGAGTGTATTCAACCGTTGAAATGCAAACTGCTTTAAAAACCCAGCTTCAGGACCAAACTTAAACCACGGGGTCAGAAAAGCCAGAATCCACGTTCCTCTCCAGCCTGTAGGTGGTGTACTGTCCAGTTCCTCTCTAACCTTTGACCTCTGACCTGGCTGGTGTGCAGGTCGCTTCCCGGAGAACTTCTCCATCATGGCTCTGGTTAAGGCCCAGTCGGGCCTGCAGGCGTTCCTGCTGTCTGTCTACAGTGAGCAGGGGGTCCAGCAGCTGGGGGTGGAGCTGGGCCGCTCCCCGGTCTTCCTGTACGAGGACCACAACGGCAAGCCGCCCCCCGAGGACTACCCGCTGTTCAGAGGGGTGAACCTGGCCGACGGAAAGTCAGTACCCCCCCCCCGATCCGCCTGGAGTGTGTGTGTGTGTGTGTGTGTGTGTGTGCGTGTGTGCGTGTGTGTCTGTGTGTGTGTGTGTGTGTGTGAACTAGCTGGTGTGTAGTTTTTTTCAGGTATCAGGTAACTCCCGCTTTAAGGGTGGTAACTTGAATAATAAATCATTGCTGAAACGTGTTATACGCGTCACAACTTGACTTTTTTATTAGTGGTTTTAGTGCATTATTAAACAGGAATACGACAGCAGAGGGGAGCATACACACAGGAAAAAACCAACGTAGCTTCCCGATGTTCCCATCTAGGATCAATAAAGTTATATCTTGTTATTATTGTTAACCAAGCTGGTGTCTCCCTGCTGTTGCTGGTGGCGGCCTGCAGGTGGCACCGCGTGGCCATCTCTGTGTCTAAGAAGAACGTGACGCTGCTGCTGGACTGCAAGAAGAAGATGACCCGGCCGCTGGCACGCGGGAACCACGCTGAGATCGACACCAACGGCATCACCGTGTTCGGAGCCAGACTCCTGGATGAGGAGGTGTTCCAGGTACGCCCTGTACTACAGTACACTGTACTGTACTAGAGTATACTGTACTGTACTAGAGTATACTACAGTGTACTGTACTCTACTGCACTAGATTATACTACAGTGTACTATACTCTACTGTACTAGAGTATACTACACTGTACTGTACTAGAGTATACTACAGTATACTCTACTGTACTAGAGTATACTACAGTGTACTGTACTCTACTGTACTAGAGTATACTACACTGTACTAGAGTATACTACAGTATACTCTACTGTACTAGAGTATACTACAGTGTACTATACTCTACTATTCTGGTTCCGATTGTGCTTGTGATCCTGATTTCAGTTGTGATTCTAAATGTGATCCCAATTTCAGTTGTGATTTTAAATGTGATCCTGATTTCAGTTGTGATTCTAAATGTGATCCTGATTTCAGTTGTGATTCTAAATGTGATCCAGATTTCAGTTGTGCTCTGGTGGTGATCTGGTTGTGATCTGGTTGTTTTCTGTTTGTCATCTGATTGTGATCTGGTGGTGATCTGGTTGTGATCTGGTTGTGATCTGTTTGTGATCTGGTGGTGATCTGGTTGTGATCTGACAGGGAGACATCCAGCAGCTGTTGATCGCGTCTAACGCCCAGGCAGCGTATGACTTCTGTGAGCACTACAGCCCCGACTGTGACTCCCCCCTCCCCAAGACCCAGGCCCAGGACCCCAACACATACGTGAGTACAAGCATGTGCACACGCTGCACGCACACACACACACACACACACACACACACACACACACACACACACACACACTGTACGCACATACACACTGTGTGCGGATACACAAAAATAAATACACACAAATACACTCTCACTGTGTGACACATGCACACGATGGCATACAGCATGTACACGTGAACATGCACACATGAAGAAACAGTGCACGTGTGGTGATGAGGTCACAACATGTAATAATCAAATGAATCATCGGTAAGTTTAGATATTAGGCGAGAGATGGTTTAGGGTTAGACACTACACATGTATTTTAAACCATACACATTCACATCTCCTCTAAGTTTTAAGTTTAAAATGGCCGCCAGCATGACTCAACGTGTGTAGGAGAAGGCTCCTCTCTCTCTCTCTTCACCTCTCTTCACCTCTCTCTACCTCTCAGTGTGTCATCAGCCACAGTTTGTATCTGTCCTCTGACCTCCACACCCCGGTCTGTACGTTCCTGGGGGGGAGCACCAGAGACACCCTCCTGCCCAGCCTGCCCTCACCGAGGTGGGGCTGGGGCGCTTAGCAGCAGGGGGTCTACCTGGAGGATGATACAAACTTTCTTTCCTCCATGATGGAAAGGAGGAAGGGGGTGGGGGGGGGGGGCAGCAGGAGAACATTCCGGGGACAAAGATGGAAGGACGGGGGAGGGGAGCAGTGGGGGTGGATGCTCAGATATTAAGATGGCTTCAGGTGGACTTCTTGAGACGAGATGTCTTCATGTGACGCCACCACACACAACCCCCGGGCAATGTAGATAAATATAAATATATATATATAAAGATAGATAAATATATATAAATATATATAAAGATATATATAAAGATAGATAAATATATATAAAGATATATAAATATATATAAATATATATAAAGATATATAAAGATATATAAATATATATAAATATATATAAAGATATATCAATATATATAAATATATATAAAGATATATCAATATATATAAAGATAGATAAATATATATAAAGATATCTAAATATAGATAAAGATATATAAATATTACGTTCATTCCAGACCTTTCCTGTTGATGCTCTTGAGATTAGATTAGTTTTTCCGATGAATACAAACCAGCGATTTTTATTCATGGTCTTAAACCAGACCTGTCCATCACCAGCACAGAGATCCCTCAGATTAGAGAAAATATCCCACCTTGTATTTTTGTCCCCTTCGACCCTTCTCTGCCTGTCTCTGTCTCTCTCCATCGGTCTGTCTTCATCTGTCTGTCTGTCTGTCTGTCTGTCAGTCTGTCTAGGTGTATCTGCTGGCCTGTCTGTCTCTGTCTCTCTGTATTGGTCTGGCTTCGTCTGTCTGTCTGTGAGTCTGTCTAGGTCTATCTGCTGGCCTGTCTGTCTATTTCTCTGAAACCACCCTTCCTCTCTCTCCAGTTATTGAGGAAATAGAATATAAGGCGTGTTCATAATTCCCATATGTCACACATTTACAATTCAAATTATTATAATCATTAAAATGAGATGAGAACTATTTCTCAGGTACAACAACATCATCTTACGTAAGAAAGTGAAACATGCTTCGGTCTCCCGCTATATTTTATAGATATATATATTTTATATATACTGTATATATTATATATATATATATATTTTAAGTCTCAGGCTTAGTTTTGAAGTCACATCCATCACTGATCCATACCCTCCTCACCACACTAATCATGTACTGTACATAGTGTGTGTGTGTATGTGTGTGTGTGTATGTGTGTATGTGTGTGTGTGTGTGTGTGTGTGTGTGTGTGTGTGGTGAAGTGTGGGGGCACTGGGGTGTGGTAGAGTTCACACACACACACACACACACACACACACACACACACACACACACACACACAGGGAATTGTAAAGACAAGTGTGCTTGTACTCTGATTGACTGTTAAAGTTCTCCTATTTGACCACCAGATGTTAATCTATCCACTTGTGACATCACAAGTGGGAGTGTCGTCCAGTTGATCTACATATGGTTGGACTCTCCCACTTGTGATGTCACAAAAGAATACATTTCGAAAGGGCTTGTAATAGCTAATCAACCCCACACCTGGTGGAAGAATAGGGCCCCTTTAAAACATGATTGTGACCTCACCTTGTCATGGGCGTGTCCGATCTCTTCCAAACCACGCCTACTGGCGTGTCAGAGGAACGTGCACGATGCGTGTGCACCTTCCTCTGCCCCTGAGCCTGTGGTGCGAACCCACGGCAAACGGTGTTGGTAAGCAGTTCTTAGCGTTTGTTTGGAGGTGTGGGATGCACCGGAGGGGTGGAGTTAATGGCCTTTGGAACAGCTAGGATGGAGTCGCTTGAGCTCTGAGCGAGGTACGAAGCGGTCGGTCCGTCCGTCCCGTCTCAGGCCTCCAACGCTCACCTTGAGGTTCTACAGTGCTAACTCCGCCCCCACGAGCATCCCCGGCACACGGAAACAAATCACTTGAAGAATGTGGAACTGACCTGACAGTGGGCTGGTCTCTGTCCTGGTAGCTGCATGGGTCCCTTGTTTTGAATCGGTGGATGCCCCCCCCAGCATGGACAGTATGTCATCTCCTCTGTTATCTACTCGTCATCCTGGCCGTTAGTGAGTTGGGGTCTTGTTTTCTGCATCCCAGGTTTGTTTTCTCTTCTTTCTGGTCATACATCTAACACCTATACATCTATGTATCTATATATCTATACATCTATATATCTATACCTATACGTCTGTCCTCCTCTGCTCCACCGGGGAAGTAGTTTGTCTGTGGTGTGTATTCTATGCTAGCCTTTACATAGAACACCTACCGCAAAGCCTGTCCCCCCTCTTGTGGTGCGCTGCACGGTTTAAAGCTGCATGCTAACGCATGCTAACTCATGCTAACTCGCATGCTAACTCACAGTGGCATGCTAACATGTATCTGCATGCATGTCTCAGTGCTTCAGTCTCGTCTATGTGATTATGTGTGTGTGTGTGTGCGTGTGCGTGTGTGTGTGTGTGTGTGTGTCACACAAACACCACCAAAAACACCTAGTTATGCTCTGTATTGTGTGTGCCTGTGTGTGTGCTTACGAGAGTGTGTTCACGTGTGTATATGTGTGTGTCATTGCCTTCTAATCAGCAGAACAGCTTTGTCGTTATAAAATGGAGAATGGCATTACTGGAGAAACCAGCTACCTAAAACGATCTCCAAAACCCTGCAGGTCATTCAGTTGAGTTGCAGGTCATCCAGGTCATCCTATGGCCCAGAGCCTGACTGACGTTAGCTCTACGATTGGTTCATCTTGGGTAAGGTTGGGTTGAGATGCCGCCTCACCCTAACCTGTTGTCCAGTAATGCCTGATCAGTCTCAGCCAATCCTCAGCCATCTTCATGTCACTGTATCTCAAAACATCCAATCTCTCTCTCTCCTTCTGTCCATCCCTTGTGCTTTTCCTCCCCTCCCAACCCCATTCACATCCCTCCTTCTCTTCCTTCACTCACTCTCCACTCTCTCCGTCTCTCTCTTTCAACCCACATCATCACAATATCACAACAAACCAATTCACATGGAGAATAGAAGAAGGCAGCCAACGGAAAGCCCCTCCCCGCTAAACCCTCCGCGGTCAAAGCCAAACCTGCTCTGGCCAAGGCGACCAAGACGGGCTCCTCTAAACTCGTAATCAAACCTCCAATGCCCACCAAAGCTGGCAAATCTTCCGCGGTCAAGCCATCCAAAGCCAAGCCCACGGCCGTGGAGATCCTTCTCTCGAAGATCAAACCCACCGCGGCTTCGGCTAAGAAGTCCCCTGCTGAGAAGAAAGTGCCCGCTGGGGCTAAAGCCAACGCTAACGGAAAAGCAGTTGTCACCAAAGTCACTAGCAGCGGCAAGGCTTCCGATGGCAAGGTGACGGTGGAGAAGAAAGTTGTGAAAACTGTTGTAGAGAAGAAAGCCATTGGGCAAGCTAAAGCCAACGGTAAAACTGTGGTGAAGGCCATGGCTGCTGTGGTCGATAAGAAAGCTAACGGTGCTGCAAAACTAGCTAAGACTGAAACCGCTATGAAGACCAAACTAGCTAAGACTGAAACCGCTATGAAGACCAAGGTCGTTAAAGTCCAGAAGACAGAAGTCGTCAGGGCGTCCAAGTCCACCGCGACCAAAGCACCTCCCAAACCGACTCACGTCCCCAAATCCCAAACCACGAAATCTACGAAGGCAGGGCCCACCAAGACGAGCCACGTCACCAAAGTGACCACCATCGTAACCAAAGTCCCCGTCGTCAAAACCACCATGAGGAGTGTGCTCCATAAGAGCAGCGCAACGAGGAGGACCGCCACGTCCATCCCCGTGCTCCAGGCCACCACCAACGCGGTCCGGTCCAAGTCCATGGTGGACCTCCACAACGTCAAATCCCTCCACAAACCCTTCCCGCCCTTCGGCAAGACGGCGCTGAGCGGCACCACTCTCCCGGCGAAGAAGTCCATCAACGGTTACCAACAGGTACAACTGGAAGGCCCAGAGCTGTTGTGTTCCCTCTGTCCCCTAGGTTACGCAGGGCCCGTCCCCTAGGTTACGCAGGGCCCATCCAGGAGATGCCACCAGGCCGGGGACCCCCTAGGTTACGCAGGGCCCATCCAGGAGATGCCACCAGGCCGGGGACCAAATCCCAAAATGCATCTTCACCTCATCTAAAGGCATTCCTTTTTCATTCTCACAAATGAGTATAAAATGAAAATGCATACAGGTTTCAATTAATCAAAGTGTGCAGTTTGAGGGAACCTAGATGAATTCATAACAAATCTGCCCAGCACAGTAGCCAGGGAGATCCTCCTTGTGGGTGGACCATCTGGTGTTCAAAGGTAGTGTTAGCAGCTTAGCATATATGAGCACCTGTCATATACAGTCATCACTAAGCAAGGCTGACCCTAGGCTGTCCCATAAGTCCCTCAAATCCCTGTCAAACCTCTAGACTGGATGGCAGGACCTGGAATGTTCAAGTCTTTGAAAGTCATCGTGGATCGCTGTTCTAGAGTCATCCAAGACCAGTATACTCCACATACACACCACAGGCTCTCCATTATCTTTAACTCTGTCTCTTCTCTCTTGAGTATCTGTGTTCTCTCAACTCTGTCTTGTTTGTATATAGATATGTCATATCTATATATCATATTATGCATCCAATATGAATGACGCAGCCTCACAGAAGCCACTGGTCAGACGTTAAGTATGCTGAGAGTAGCAGTTCAATCGGAGGTTCAAAATGCTGTTTCTATCAGCGGTATTAAAACACGCTCCTCTAAATGAACTGAACTCTTATGTTCTGTGAGGCTGCTGATTCGGGTTGCTGCTTGATTTCCTGGTCTTTGGTTTGGCTAAACATCCCAAACATCAGCTCATGGTGTCACGATGAGGTCATCAGGTCACGATGAGGTCATCAGGTCACGATGAGGTTGTGATGTCGTGATGTCATCAGCCCATGATGAGGTTGTGATGTCATGATGATGTCATGAGGTCACGGCGAGGCTATGATGATGTCATGATCTGACTGTCACACGGGATGGCTCCGAGGACCAGAGCAGACGCGACCCTTCTGTATCTACCGTGGCGTTGTGGGCTCTCCAAAGCCAAAATTGGTCAATGATACAACTGAAGAAATTTCACCAAAGTAGTCTTGATGGCTCCCTAAATCTTGCAGATGGCACGATTTATAGACATCAAGATGTGGGGTGTTGCTGAAATTTCCTCAGAAAAACTTTGAAAATGTGAGTTCCCAGTTAAAAAGCCAGCACTGGAAACCCACTATTTCTCTTTTAACTGCTCACATCACCTTTTGAACTCACCACTTTCTTCCGATCAAATCTGTTTACTTCCTCCCTCCTCCCCACCACTTCCTGACCATCTTGACCAATCAGGATGTTGATACTGAGTATTCCGAGGCTGGCCCCGCCCCCACTGAGACGGAGTATTTGTATGAGGAGGTCGCTCCGCAGCCAGAGGGTGAGGTGACCGGACGAGATGTGACCGGCGGCCAGGTAACGGGAGACCCAGAATGCACTGCCTGAACACTCACTACGTGGAGGTGGCTTCCATGGCGTTTACTCAGAGAACCTGAGTAACTGTTAGTTTCTCTTTTGTTTATAGCTTTTACATTTTTGGTAAATTTTTGTATTTTAGTCTTGGTTTAGATTTTTCTTAGTAAAATTTTTTTTAGGATACACCTTTTTAGTTCTGTTTAGTTCATTTAAATCTAGTTTATCCAATTGGCCAATTAGTTTATCGGTTTAGTTTGTCCAATTGGCATTCCAGACAATAATTTGCGCAGGAATGAAACGGTAATGAATTGAATCGATAAAACGTGTCAATAAATCCAAGACATCCACACAATCCTGCCTTTAAAGAAAGCCTCCTCTCAGAAGAGGAGAGTGCGGAGGTGAGCCTGTTTTCTGCTCTTCAACAACGTAACATAACATATTTAACATAACATAACCCATCCCAACACCTCCCTTAACACTTCATACAGTGGTCCTTGTCGGGTCCCAGACCCGACCAGGCACCACGGTTCTTCCAGAACAATGTAGGATATTCCTCTAGCTTGTATCACGGCACGTTCTGACGGGCCTCCCATTCTGCCTAACAACAAACGTGTGTTCTGGGTCCGGTCGCTCGGAACCAGAACCCTGCAGCGGTGTGGTGTATACAAGCTCCATAACATTGTGAATATCGTACATTGTTCTTTAACAGCAAACCGTGGTAGTTCTAGTTGTGGTGGAGTCCTTTCTAAAGGAGCACGATTAGCGTTAGCCACCGTGTCACGTGACATGGGGATGATGACAGCCTATTTGTGTTGTTCATGGTAAGTAGAACGCTAACATAGTAGCGTTCACAAAGCTAAGGGTTTCCAAACAGCCCCGTGTGTTTCACTTTCCTTTTGAATGTGCGTTCACACATTTAAACTCAGTTTTAAGTTTTTAACTTGCCCTGTAAAATGTTTTTACTTGCACAGTAAAAGGATGGAGTTAGAAACTCACAAGGTGGTGAAGACGCACAAGCTTTGATGGGAACTATGACAGACATTCATAACGTTAGAGTAGATACTGGATGTCTTAATGAAGAGAAGGTAAGTTCCCTCTTCTCATGACTACAGCCCCTTTCATGCTTGGTTTTTCTCCTTCACTCCCACCCCTCCCCCCTCGCCCCTCCCCCTTCCATCATTCATTCACACCCTCATCCATCACTAATTTCATCCTTCATTACCATCCGTCATTCCCCACCCTCATCCTCACCCTCATCCTCACCCTCATTCCTCACTCTCACCCTCATCCTCACCCTCATCCTCACCCTCATCCTCACCCTCATTCCTCACTCTCACCCCCTCCCTCATTCCTCACTCTCACCCCCTCATCCCACCCA
>OOFB01008744.1:7995-22133 GCA_900323305.1 Trachyrincus murrayi | reverse complement strand
CGCCCCGCTCCCCCTCCTACCTCCCTCCCCTAACCTCGGCCGGCCCCCGACCCCAACCAAGGTGGAGCAGAGCGTGACCGGGGAGGAGGAGGTCCACGGCGCCAAGGCGGGTGGAGGGGAGGTGGAGGAGCAGGAGCTCTTCACAGAGGAGTATGTGACGGGCGACGCGGGCCTGAAGGAGTACGACTACTCCTACAGGGACTACGGCGAGACCCTGCCGGAGAGCCGCGGCGGCACCGCCGACCTGGGCTACCTGGGCCCCGCTCTGTCCGCCGTGACAGACCAGGGAGGCGTAAGTCGAGGCTGAACCTAGCATCTGAGATCTGTTTCAACCGGCGCCGGTCCAGAGGCTCTGTCCACTTGGCACGAGGTTCCTTCATTCAACCACTTGATCCGGCCTCGTGTGTCCGGGTAAACTCGGCACGTTTGGTCTTTCGGTGGCTGTAGTCGTTTCAGTTTTTCCTTCCTCTGATTGATTCAGTGTTCTTTGAGCGCCCAGGCAAAATCAATCAATCAATCAATCAATCAATCAATCCTACAGGAACGGTGTGATTTGAATGAACCTCAGTTACAATGACAACCTGGATCTGATGTGTGCATCATTGGTTGAAATGGGATGTAGCCTGTGCTGAGTGGTAAGCTAGCACTAGCTTAGCACACAGTGGTAGCATAACATGCTACATACCACAGGAAGGCATTTCAAAGCACAACAGGTAGCCTTGTTTGCACTGAAAAGCCGTTTCTCTGTGTATGGCTGAATGGAACATTGCTAGGAGACCGCGGTGAGGTAATAGACTTAAGACAGACGTCATTGGTTACTGGACCGAGTCATGTGACTGTACCCAGACCTATCAGGTTTTCAGTTGGGTATTAAATATTGCAATCTACAACAGAATACAATATATTTTACTTAATGCATGGGCTATGCATTTAAAATTGTGTAGTTTTTTTTTTACAGTAAATGTGATTTTGTATCTGCTTGTTGTCTGAATGTGACTATATTTGCTTGTCAAGTGAATGACAGGATGTGAAATATTTCAATGTGTAAGTGTGTGTGTGATCACATGTGTGTCTTCTGTGTGTGTGTGTGTGTGTGTGTACTGTTGCTGTTACTGTTACTGTTTATCGACAGTACTTTGTGTCCTGTGTACCATGTCCTGTGTACTTTATGCTGTACTGTGTGTGTGTGTGTGTGTGTGTGTGTGTGCGCGTGTGTGGTTATGTGTACTTTGTACTGACTATACTGTGTTGTTGGCTACATATCTGTTTTCCTCAGGCCGCTGTTCGATCCCAGAAAGGAGAAAAAGGAGAACCGGCCGTTCTGGAGCCTGTGAGTGACCACTTCCTGTTAGACTGCTGATCACTTCCTGTTAGACTACTGACCACTTCCTGTTAGACACTTTATTTACATAAATTACACAATAATTACATGAAAATATAAAATTTTAATAAACACTGACCACATCCTGACCACTGAACTGTACAGTAAGTGACAACTTCCTGTTAGGAGCTAGTGACAACTTCCTGTCAGGAGCTAGTGACAACTTCCTGTTAGGAGCTAGTGACAACTTCCTGTAGTTCTGAGACGTCCCCTGCTCAGCCTACTGGACTCTGGCTGTAGGTGCTATGGAAGGTTATCTGAGGTTCAGCGTGTCACCGTATCTAAAGTTCAAGCATCTCTCTTGGTTCTCCTCCTCCAGGGTATGCTGATCGAGGGACCTCCCGGATCAGAGGGACCTGCTGTAAGTTTCACCCCAAGATACCTCCTATACTACTCTGTTGCTACCAGCTAGAGGACTACTATATACTACTGAAGGGATAGCGTAACAGTGAACAGTGAATATGAATCCATCCCTCCTGTTGTTTCAGGGTCTTCCGGGACCTGCTGGACCCTCTGGGCCTCCTGGCTCTGTAGGAGATCCTGGTGAGAGGGTGAGTGGTGTTCTCTGACCAGTAAACATCTGGCTGTCTCTGAGCCGAACAGCTCGTCTCTAACATATCTTCTCTCCATCTCTTCTCCGTCCATCTCGCAGGGTCCGTCTGGGAAGGCTGGTCTACCTGGAGCTGATGGGCTCCCAGGACCTCCTGGTACCTCCGTCATGCTGCCCGTGAGTCACCTTCCACAACGTAGTCTTGACGGTCATGTCATGATGGTCATGGTGATGTCATGATGGTCATGGTGATGTCATGATGGTCATGGTGATGTCATGATGATGTCATGGTGATTTCATGTCGGTCGTTGGGATGTCATGTTTACTAAATAAGCTGCATGGGGAAGTGGATCGTCATTAGTCCTCATTAATAACTCGTTAGTATGTTGTTAAGATCCTAGGTTCCTCAGACGAAGGGACGTTAGCGTGTGTTTGTCTGTCTTGCTCCAGTTCCGTTTCGGCCAGAGTGGAGGAGATAAGGGACCCGCAGTGTCGGCACAGGAAGCTCAGGCAGCGGCCATCTTGTCTCAGGCCAGGGTAAGTCACCACCTCCGTCAGTATGCTGTGTTGAGTGTTAGCATGTACGCTAGCATCAAACATATATGGGGCTAGCTAGACAGAGAGGTTTGGATATAACCACATGGAGAAAGTCATATATTCTGCTGAATGTAGAAAAGAAGTACAAAACAGGATTCAACATACACACAAACACAAAACTAAAGCGACACAAACAGTGGTTTAACTTTTTTCTCAAGAATACTGAACACAAGCACCGAGACTGGAAGTAGAGCAGTAGTTATTAACCTCATGATTAATCATTACCGCCTGCGGTCTCCAGATGGCGCTGAAGGGACCTTCCGGAGCAATGGGCTTCACCGGACGCCCCGGACCCATGGTAGGTCACCTGCTCACCTGCCTTACACTAGACATGTTGTCATGGTAACATAGACCCTGTTGTCATGGTACTGTTGCCATGGTCCTGTGGATTCTGTCTTTAGTAAAACTAATGTTATTTTTTAAATATTTAATAATGTATAATTGAAAATAATAATAACCATCCTGCTAAATGTGTTCGTTACTGTTCATGAATGAACGTTTCTTCTTCAGGGAAATCCTGGAAGTTCAGGTTTTAAGGGCGAGGGTGGAGACCCCGGTGCACAGGTACGTTAGTCATCATATGAGAGCAGTGAGTAGAAGTCATTCATGGATTCCAGGCATCCTCAGCTGTACAACATAACAGTGTAATAACATATACAGATAAAAGATGTATACGGATACCATTTAACAATAAAGATAAGTAATAAAATACACCAAATCAAAACGCAAAGTTGAGGGGGGACGAAGTCTAACAGGCATTTCACACGGATACCTGTTGTGTTTCAGGGCCCCAGGGGTCCTCAGGGTCTGCTGGGACCTCCCGGGAAATCAGGAAGAAGAGTAAGTAACGCACTCATGATGTCACTTCCTCCTGGTTCTGTTGAAACTAATCACACTCATGATCTCACGTCCTCCTTGTCCTGTTGGTAGTAATCACTCTCATTATGTCACTTCCTGGTACTGTTCTTTCCATAGCTTAAAGACGGATAAAGAGTGTTCCTTCCTTAGCTTAGCATAGCTCCACAGCATAGCGGTAAAGGCTAATCCTCTGTTCCTTCCTTAGCTTAGCGTAGCTCCATAGCGGTAAAGGCTAACCCTCTGTTCCTTCCTTAGCTTAGCGTAGCTCCATAGCGGTAAAGGCTAACCCTCTGTTCCTTCCAGGGTCGTGCCGGAGCCGATGGCGCCAGAGGCATGCCAGGGGAGTCGGGGTCAAAGGTAACGCCTGCCTCCGCAACATCAACATGTTTCATACCGGTCCTAGTGTGTGTCTCCTAGTGTGTGTCCCTTAGTGTGTGTCTCCTAGTGTGCGTCTCCTAGTGTGCGTCTCCTAGTGTGTGTCTCCTAGTGTGCGTCTCCTAGTGTGTGTCTCCTAGTGTGTGTCCCTTAGTGTGTGTCTCCTAGTGTGTGTTCTAATGTGTGTGTCTTGTCTCTCTCAGGGCGATCGTGGTTTCGACGGGCTGCCTGGTCTCCCTGGAGATAAGGGCCACAGGGTAAAACATCAAATAATACAATAGTTCATTCAAGTTCAAATAGAATAATATTGGTTATGATTCTAGAATGTACAATATAGAATGTACACAGGTGTCAGGGTGTGTGGGTTTGATTCCCGGCTGCTGTGTTTGCAGGGCGACACAGGACCCATGGGACCTCTAGGATCTCAGGGAGAGGATGGAGAGAGGGTGAGGACCAGCTGTCTGTCTGTCTGCTCCATACTATTCTCTCTATCTATCTGTCTTTCTGTCTGTCTGTCTGTCTGTCTGTCTCTCTGTATGTCTGTCTGTCTGTCATGTACAGTAAGTATTAAGAACAGTAGTGAGAGTGTTTTGTCTCTGTGTTCGTTTCCAGGGTGACGACGGAGAGCTTGGACCTCGTGGTCTCCCAGGTGAACCCGTGAGTGTTACCATGACGATGCCATCTTTGATCATTGATCAATATCAGTATCTGAATGTCTCCAGTCATATTATTGAATACAAAGTATTCTATACAATTGAGTGGCTCTGTGTTGTCTATTAATGATGGTGTGTGTGTGTGTGTGTGTGTGTCTAGGGACCTCGTGGTTTACTGGGACCTAAGGGCCCTCCTGGGATTGCTGGACCTCCAGTAAGTAAAAACCAGATCATCCAAACCTTTATTCCAAGAACCTGAAATCTAGACCAGTACGTATGAAGCCGTGTCAGCCGGTTTGACTCTCGGCTAAATAAGCTAACCTCAGGTCCAGCGGTAACACAAAGGACCGGCCATGTTTCAGGCCATATCTAAAGATGTCCAAACGGATCCAAATGCTTTGGTCCAGATGGCTCTCCGAGCCTGAAGGACTTTAAGTGACCCCAGAAGAACCAGCAGCATCATTTGGTCCGGTGTGGCGGGTTGTTGACTTTGTCATTATAAACAACAACAGCATAAGCCCAGTTGCTATTTAACATTATCATTATCATGACATGATTAGCACTTGAGCATATGAGCTTGTTTAGCTCATTATTTGTAGTGTTTAGTGTTTTTGGTTAAATCATTCCTTTGCGTTTCAGGGCGTTCGCGGGAACGACGGCCCGCACGGACCCAAAGGAAACCTGGTGAGTGAAGACTTCTCATTCTCCGGGTGTCTCATGGCCGTCATGATGGTCCTGATGTAGGGTTCATGAGGGTCCTGATGTAGGGTACATGGGGGTCCTGATGTAGGGTACATGGGGGTCCTGATGTAGGGTACATGATGGTCCTGATGTAGGGTACATGGGGGTCCTGATGTAGGGTACATGATGGTCTCATCTTGTCTTCTCCAGGGACCACAAGGAGAGCCAGGTCCTCCAGGACAACAGGGAACCTCAGGAACTCAGGTGAGGTGATGTAGATATGTATATGATAGATATATGATATATTATATGATATTATAGATATATTATATGATATGATAGATATATGATATTATAGATATATTATATGATATGATAGATATATTATATATTATATGATATGATAGATATATTATATGATATATTATATGATATGATAGATATATGATATAAGATATGTATATGATATATAATATATTATATATTATATGATATGATAGATATATGATATAAGATATTTATATGATATGATATATATATTATATAGTTTATATATTATTATATTATATAGTATTATATATTATATATATATAGTTATATAGTTATGAGATATTATGCTCTGAGGAAGCCCAATATATATATCATATTATGATATTATGATCATATATATTATATCAAATTATGATATAATATATATGATATCATAATATGATATCAATTCAATGATATATGGCATGATATGATATGGTAGTAAACGTGTGTGTGTGTGTGTGTGTATGTGTGTGTGTGTGTGTGTGTGTGTGTGTGTTTCAGGGAATGTCAGGACCTCAAGGAGCCATTGGACCCCCAGGGGAGAAGGTGATTGATAAATATAGATATTGATAATATACTGTAGATATTAATAATATAGATATCGATACTATAGATATTGATTTATATATCCAACATAAATCTGTGCTGATGAGAAGGAAGATGGAAAAAACTAAAAAACAACTTGAAGTTCAGCTAAATTACTTAAAAATAAGTAAAAATACTTTTTTTTTAATTCAGCCAGGTTCAGTTCTAAACGACTCAGCAAATAAAGTTCATCTTAACAAATTAGCAAATAAGGTTGGCTTGTTTTAACATTGACCAGTGTATTAAACACAGCGCCCCCCTGTGGTAGAGCAGGCTGGTTCCATGGAGCTCTGCTAACTTCATTCCCTCTCCGTTCTCCTCCAGGGACCCACGGGGAAACCAGGTCTCCCCGGGATGCCCGGAGCCGACGGCCCCCCTGTACGTACTACCGCAACACCACCACTTCATCCAGTCCATTTACACCACCACAAAATATACAAATGTCTTGAAATGTCCCTAATACTTGACCTTTGACCTCGTCGATGCTGCTCTCTTAGGGACACCCAGGAAAGGAGGGGCCCTCTGGAACCAAGGGTAACCAGGTAGGTCCCTCAACACACCTGGAACTCACCTGGAGCTAGCTAGCTAGCTAGATAGACTGTCTACGATTCAGGGCAAATTGCAGATATCCCAAAACAAAAAGCCATATATGCCTTATATGGGTACTTTATGAATCTCATATTCTCATATTATATTCAGGAGCACACTGTGGCAGAGAGTTGTTGAGGCTCAACAATGAAACGTGCAGTGAAATGAGTCTTGGAAATTGCTGGAAAATTATGACATATTTTGTAGTCTACCTTTCATTGTACATTGACAACAAGACGGCTGGAGGTCTATCTTCAACTCATAAGATATAATATATTAGTTTATAACTCATATGACTGGTACCTGTTACGGTGTAGAGGTCGATGACTGACCTTGTGAGGCTGTAAACAGTTTGTTTCGTTTGCTTCATGAACTTCGTTGATCGTGTTTTTCATCATTTTTCCTTCTCTTTCTTTTTGTCTTCTTTTTCTTGTTTTCCCCTTTGTCTCCCAGGGTCCCAGCGGCCCCCAGGGGACGATAGGGTACCCGGGCCCTCGAGGCATCAAGGTTAGTAAGAGTCCATGGCCGTAGCATTGTAACATTAGATCAGACGGGGCGTACCCCTAGGGGTTACTTGGGAAATTAAGAACAATGTGTCCTTTTTGTTTGTTTCAATGTTGGTTTTGAACAGTTGTAACATAATTCCAAATACTGAATACCACCTTAATATAACGAAGTCGGCTAAATCTGACCACTACAAATGTGGTAAATCTTTCCAATGCATGACAAAAATCATAGGAAGCACAAGCGCATGTTTCTCGCTAAACTAAAGTATTGGCACCACCCATTTAATGTTCATGTTTACACCAAATAACACGCACAAACATTATTGTTTGTGCTGGTGAAAGGGGTACTTGGCTAAAATAATGTCTTAGGTACGTTTGAGAAGCACTGCACTAGAGAATGATGCTTAAGACTCATTATGTAAGTTAAACTACATGAATATGAATATACATTCCTTCACTCAACTCCTTCTAAGTCCACCGTTGTCCAGTTCGTTTTTGGTATTTGTGGATATTTATACATGACAATGCTTTTTTATATTTTATATTCGGTAGTATTTATGATTGGTCCAGAAGACTGCTTTACTGATGTTCTTTATCCTGGTTCTCCTCATGGTCCAGAAGACTGCTTTACTGATGTTCTTTATCCTGGTTCTCCTCATGGTCCAGAAGACTGCTTTACTGATGTTGTTTTATCTGCTCTCAGGGAACTCAAGGAATCCGTGGTCTGAAGGGACACAAAGGAGAGAAGGTGGGTGAATCTTTTGTCTTCATACGACTCGTTACAGCCAGAGTGTTCAACTCCACGGCGGAAGGTTCTGGGTTTGATCCCTGATATCTGTAGCCTATCTGTAAGCATCCTTGAGCAAGATACCTAACCCCTACTTGCTCCTTAATGACCTCTAACCCCTACCTGCTCCTTAATGACCTGTCTAACCCCTACCTGCTCCTTAATGACCTGTCTCTGTACTGTCTAACCCCTACCTGCTCCTTAATGACCTGTCTCTGTACTGTCTAACCCCTACCTGCTCCTTAATGACCTCTGACCCCTACCAGCTCCTTGATGACCTGTCTCTGTACTCACTGTAAGTGGCTTTGGATATAAGCATCTCCTAACTTGAATATATTCATCATTCAACCGTCAAACTGCTGGAGTAAACGTTAGCCCTAAGCTAACAAAATGGCCGCTGGTTTTTCATCTCTGAGGTCTGAAGCGCTCAGCTTGAATCACAACTCTTTACATATGTATCCGTCACATTCCGCCGAGAGAAGATGGTTCACGGCCCGTGTGTGCTTGAGGTTCACGGCCCGTGTGTGTTTTCAGGGTGAGGATGGTTTCCCAGGAGTAAAGGGGGACTTTGGTGTCAAAGGAGAGAGGGTGAGTGGAAACACATTAATGTCAACACTTAAAATAGGATTAAAACAGGATGAGATGTTCATACAAATTGTAATTATGAATTTGATAATAATAATAATAATAATAACAATATAGTTTAGATCAAATGTATCTTGAATAATTAGTATTTGGACACAATACAATACAGAAAACACAGCACAACGCATCCAAAAAAACTTTTTTCGAGTGGCGGGATCCGACACTGTGTTGGGTCTGAAGTTTGGGTTCACGTCTTACGTCCATATCTGCGTTTCCGGCAACAGGGCGAGCTGGGCGTCCCAGGCCCCAGGGGAGAGGACGGTCCCGAGGGGCCCAAGGGCCGAGTGGGACCCCCCGGTGAACTGGGACCCATCGGTCTGGTCGGAGAGAAGGTTTGTTGGATAAAGAGCACATGGGTTTTTATTAGGAGGAATGGGTGCACGGTGGTTATGGTCCCAAAGGTTCTGGGTTCGAACCCCAAGGCTGGTCTGATCCTAGAGCAAGATGCCCCTAACTCTGTGTATAATATATATATATTGATCCATGGTTACATCATTGTCTCATCATTGATCCCGAGCGTCTGATTCCAGGGAAAGCTGGGCGTTCCTGGACTTCCTGGTTATCCTGGAAGACAAGGACCGAAGGTAGAACATTCTCTCACTTCATTCACTCACACTCCCACGTTTTCATTCATCCATTCATCCATTCATTTTCTCCTTGTTTTCCAGGGATCTCTTGGATTCCCAGGGTTCCCCGGGTCAAACGGAGAGAAGGGAGCCAGGGTGAGTTAGGACTGTTGACACCCGGTGGGTGATGCATGTCTGGGGTCTCTGGCCACGAGGAACACCACCCTCAGAACCCTGGTGTGGTGGTGGAGGTCTGGAGGTGGTGATCATGTGACCACCTCCACGTTTGACTGAAGACTTAATCTGATGAACGTTGTGAAGAAATGAATGCCGGAAGGTTGAATAGGAAATGGGCGACATCGTACTGGGAGCCAATGAAATGGCTGCCTCGGGATTTCCGAGGTCTTGATGTATATGATATAGATAGAGGGAGATGGAGAGATAAAGGAGTTCTCCTTGTTTCTCCTCAGGGTCTCGGGGGCAAGGCTGGACCACGAGGACAAAGAGGACCAACGGTATGACACTGAATCTCTCTTTGTTCATTCAGTCCAGTATTTGTTCATCCATTAATTTTTTTATTTGTTCATCCATTAACAAAAGCACTCACTCACTCATTCCTTCATTTGTCCATCTCTCTCTCTCTCTCTCTCTCTCTCTCTCTCTCTCTCTGTCTCTCTCTCTCTCTCTCTCTCTCTCTCTCTCTCTCTCTCTCAGGGGCCCAGAGGACAAAGAGGGCCACGGGGGGCTACTGGAAAGTCAGGAGCCAAAGTACGTCATTGCATCATGTATTAGAAACATGGAGCTTATGATATTATAGCTTAGATAGATTTATTATATTGTTGTTAGACACGTGTTTATTATAGTTTATTATGATATGTTGTTAAAGACCATGTCTTCATGTTATATATATATATATAATGTCTTCATGTTATATATATATATTATACAAATGTAAGTTAAACTAACTTTCTTTAGACCAGTGATACAGGTCAGGGTGTTTTACTTCCAGCTGAAGGGTTCTGGGTTCAAACCCTAATGTCCACAGTAGGCATCCTTGGGCTCAATGACCTAACCTCTAGTCTGGTTTGATAAAAGTGTCTGCTAAATTACTGAAAATACTAATAGTTATACCCAGGGGCAAAGGGAAGAAGTCACTCAGTGTGAGGAAGAGGCGTGGCTTATGCTCTTCTCCGTCTTGTTTTCCAGGGAACATCAGGAAGTGACGGACCCCATGGACCTCTAGGAGAGAGGGTAGGTGTTAAATCCTTCCGTCATCAGACTCGTCTTCACCCCTCATGATAAACGCTGAGTCACCACAACATGGCGCTTTGTGTTTTCAGGGTCTGCCAGGCGCTCAGGGAGCCAATGGATTCCCAGGACCGAAAGGACCTCCCGTAAGTCCACCAAACTACTTAAAACATGACCAGTCCATGCTCAAAACACACGCTTAACACCAAACTACTTAAAACATGACCAGTCCACACTTGGCATACACTCCAATAAGAGTACATAAAACATGACTGATTTCAACTTAAAGGTGCAGTAGGCAAGATTTGAGAGTTGTAAAGAGAGAGAGCAGAAAGGAGCGGAAGAGGTCAAGATTTTGAAAATAAACAACCCAAAAAAACGTCCCCTCCATCTCTGCTCCCAAGTGTTGTGTTCATGCACCTGTGATTGACAGGCAAGATGGATTCCCCAAACCAATCAGGGTAGAGATGCTGTGATTGGCTTGAAATTATTGTCTCATACAGAGACAGGCGCAGTCAACTCGAAACAGATAATCTCACAGCGCATTTCACTCACTAATGGCTGTGGCATTTCTAACAAATTGTACTCAAATAGTAGCTTAAATACATCTTACCTACAGCACCTTTTAAACGAAAACCAAACCCCCCTGTTTGAGCTAATCCCTGCCTATGACATTTTTTTAAAATGCGTTCTCGCCGACTTCTGGTAAACTTTTTTTTCATTTAGGGGCGGGGCTATATTGCCGTTCAGGCTTGTCTCCACTGGCTCCAATCAGATTCGGGGGGTGTAGCCAGAATGTTTGATTGACGTTACCTGGTAACCCAATAGGGCCAATAACGGGTAACTCATGCAATAGCACGTGTTTGACCCCTAGAGGGCAATTTACATCCCATCCTAGGTTTTTAAAATGTTTTGCATTTAAGTGGAGATTTGGACCAGGATCAATCCATAGCACTACTTTGTAACCCACTACATCGCTTTTCATCTAAAATAAGTTGTTTTAGGATTTGGTTTTCCTTTTAACATACGCTTCAACACCAAACTTCTTAAAACATAAGTTGAACTTATTCAAACTTAAACAAGACTTAAGCTTCATCAGATTCTGACATTCTGAAGTCCAATTCAACATTCTGCTGTCCAGTTCCAGACTCCTGATTGATTTCACATCATGAATGGGTCCGGTGGAAGTGATTTCTGACATCATGTTGTTCTTCCAGGGACCCCCAGGGAAAGACGGACTTCCCGGACACCCAGGACAGAGAGGAGAAGTGGTGAGACTTTAAGTTAATTCTCCAGGGTTTAAGGTATATTTTATTAAGGTATATTATGAGTGTATTCTCGTCTTCAGGGGTTAAGGTATATTATATGTTAGTTTAAAGGACTATGTGTAAGAATCAGACATTCCTTCTCATTACTGGCCCCTTTGGCCGATAAGTGAACTGCAGCCTGCTGGCGCTGGAGTGCAAGCTTAGATCTGCCCGCTTTCCCGGCAAAACCGGCCGGTTCAGATACAATAGAAATCAGCCCACAGGCCGTTCTATACAATGCAAAGAGTCGGGAAGGTCTCGTTTTTTAAGTTAAATTACAACCTGTTCATATATTGGCAATTTAAAGCGATTTATGCATGTGAAAATCCTACACGTAGTCCCTTCAGGGTATATTATAAAGAAGTTGAAGGTATATTCTGAGTGTATTCTGGTCTTCAGGGTTTCCAAGGCAAAGTGGGCCCACCAGGACCTCCTGGAGTCGTGGGACCTCAGGTACGTTCCAGAAGTATTTTTATTAAATATTATTATACTTTTACTGCTGATAGTAGTGTATTATTAGTAGCTGTGTGTCCATACATATATTTTGTACAAATATAATGTATTCATTCATCAATTTGCCCTCCTCTTTCTCCATCTCTCCTTCTCTTCCTCCACCCCTTCTCTCCATCCCTCCAGGGCCCATCAGGAGAGACCGGTCCATTGGGTGAGCGTGGCCACCCCGGACCCCCAGGACCCCCTGGAGAGCAGGGTCTATCAGGTCCTTCAGGGAAGGAGGGCACCAAGGGAGACCCTGGTCCCTCAGGCGGCCCCGGCAAGGACGGACCCGCAGGACTGAGAGGCTTCCCTGGGGAGAGAGGGCTGCCCGGCACTCCTGTGAGTCTGGATCTATGAACTATCTACAATACATCTAATCTTATATAATACATATATCTATATGTACATATATCTTTATGTATTATAATATAGGATTGTAATCTGGGTTCATCTTGTTTTGTCCCCTAGGGTGGAGGTGGTTTGAAGGGCAGCGAAGGACCTGCTGGACCCCCTGGACCTGCGGTACGTCCAACCAGAACACCACCCTGACCTGGCCCCTGTTACCTCTCAACGAGACTCACTAACCAGAACACCACCCCTGACCTGGCCCCTGTTACCTCCACCACCCCTGACCTGGCCCCTGTTACCTCTCAACGAGACTCACTTTGAGATCGTGAATTCAGGTTCCGATTAGAACACTGTCCCATGTTCATTCCTCGTTGGTTCTCCAGACTTCTAGAATGTTCCTCATTCCTCATTCTTGATTCTCCCGGTTACCTCATGAGCAGGTAAGGCAGGATAGTGTAGTGGCGAGGGTTCGACTCCCTGCCGAAAGGTTGTAGGTTTGATTCCCCCATGTCCATAGAATGGGGGAATAACTCTCAAGTAACTTTGGACACAAACATAGTAGTATTGTATACACAAACATAGTATTTATACACAAACATAGTAGTATTGTATACACAAACATAGTATTTATACACAAACATAGTAGTATTGTATACACAAACATAGTAGTATTGTAGTCTTCCAAGACTCCCCGTTACCTAGTATGATTAAACCAGTGTGTGTTCTACTCATGGTGTTGAGTGTGTATTCTACTCATGTTGTTGAGTGTGTATTCTACTCATGGTGTTGAGTGTGTATTCTACTCATGGTGTTGAGTGTGTATTCTACTCATGTTGTTGAGTGTGTATTCTACTCATGTTGTTCTGGGGGTGTTGAGTGTGTGTTCTACTCATGTTGTTGAGTGTGTGTTCTACTCATGTTGTTGAGTGTGTATTCTACTCTCATGTTGTTCTGGTTGTTTCTCTCCAGGGTTCTCCTGGTGAGAGAGGAGGCGCCGGCACCGCTGGACCAATCGGACCCCCCGGCAGACCGGGCCCCCAGGGGCCTCCCGGACCCGCTGGAGAAAAAGGAGTTCCTGTGAGTACAGGAAGTTCAACTGCTAACAGGAAGTTCATAAGATAACAGGAAGTTCTACTGCTAACAGGAAGTTCAGTAGCTAACAGGAAGTTGCGTGTGTGTCTCAGGGGGAGAAGGGTCCTATTGGCCCAGCAGGACGTGATGGAGTCCAGGGTCCTGTGGGTCTGCCAGGAGCCGCAGGAACCCCTGGGGTGCCAGGAGAGGACGGAGACAAGGCCAGTACCAGTAATACTAGTACCACTAGTACCACTAGTACTAGATTTGATAGCTAGACCTTGCTACCGTTGTTAGCTTATTTGTACTTTCTGTTGTTGCTACTTTGCTGTTGTTTGTTTGTGTTCCTTCTGTGTTATTAGTGTTGAATGTGTTCTGTGTTGTTGGTCTTGTGGTGTGTGTGTGTGTGTGTGTGTGTGTGTGTGTGTGTGTGTGTGTGTGTTGTTTGTTTGTGTTTGTGTTGTGTGTTTACGGTGTTGTGGTGTCGTCCTCCAGGGTGAAGTTGGGGAGCACGGCCAGAAGGGGGCGAAGGGGGGCAAGGGAGAGCATGTGAGTCTGGTGCATTCATCTGCTGGACCAATGAGA
>OOFB01008732.1:0-17693 GCA_900323305.1 Trachyrincus murrayi | reverse complement strand
CCCCCCCCCCCCCCTTTTTAATGCCTTGCCTCGGATTTAGATCCGTGCTAATATAGCAGTTAACTTCTTCGACAGCATTTTCACAAACTCACCTGCTAAAATTAGACGTTCACATCGTTTGCTTGTCTCTCTTGTAATGGGGCCTGTGTTCGCACCTCCAAACCTGCGATTATTCATTTTCACTTCCAGAAGCTTCACGGGTCGGGGGAGGGGGAAACATGACTGATTAGCCTAGCAGCAGCAGAACTACACACGACCCACCTTTACGCGACTTTGCGCGTGTGCGTGCGTGTGTGAAGTAAATAGACAGATGTAGAGTGATGTATGCGTGTGGGTGTGTGTGTGTGTGTATCCATGTTTTCGCATGTGTGAGGATATGCCACGTTCCCGAGAGAGACGTGCATGTATTACCAGTTCCATGTACCTTCTTAAAGCCACATTCACATTTGTGCAAATAATATTTACTACAACTAGTCCAAAGCAACTTACAGTGAATTTCAGATACTTGTCGATACAAGTAATAGGCGGTCTCAGGCCTCTGGCTCCAGCATGCCTATGGGTAGGTTGCGGACACTGGGCAATCGAACACAGTACCTGTCGGCTGGGAGTCAAACCTACCCCGACGAGACTATCCATTCTCTTGACAAACGTGATGTGTCATTTCACGTGAGAGAGAGCGCGTAGAGAGCGTAGAGCTGACCATAGTGACCTCCACCGAGGGAGATTCCTGCTCCAGTTTCAACTGTGACTAACCGAACCGGGTCACTCGAGACTGGGCACCCTCTGCCACCTCCGGCCAGGCCGTTTCATCACTTTCACCGGACCGCCTTGTCCATGGTCTCTCCTCCCTGAAGATACCCAACCACGCAATATTATTATCATTATTATTATTATTATTATTATGAGTACAACTGATCCTTGAAGGAGTGGCTTCTTATGTAGCTAAAGGCACTGCTATCATTGCTATTTTGACGCGCGTGTTTTCCAGGAAAAACACAACATTTCAACAAGCAACGGTTTAAAAACAACAACAACCTCCTTCTACCCTCTGTCGTGTGTATTATAAGCGTAATCCGATCGCCTATCGCACCGGCCACGGTTTCAGACCACAAAGAGGAGCGCTTGTGTTTTCCGACGGCGGCTGCCAGCGCTCACCATAGCGTAGCGCAACCTGTGCCTTCCTATCTGGCCTCGCTCGCCCTTTTCCATTTTCGCCTGATGAAAGCGCCGTTGGGCCAAGGCTGTTTCACACACCGGGCCTTCGCCTCACTTTCACCAGTAAGCAGAGACCATGAGATGCTCTGGCCGTCCCCGCCCCCCTGTCGCTCTCTCTCCCCTCCTCCCGGCCGCTCCCCCAACACCCCACCCCGTCGCCTCCACCCCACCCCACCCCACCCCGCACACCCCTCGCAGTGAGGAAGATGTAAACCAAGCCTGAGTAACACCAGCAAGTCCCTCCTCCATTATTCAACCCTCCCCTTTAATGACTTTTCCATCCATGTATCTACCGCAATTAAGCCATGGGGGTTGGGGCTGGGCTGATTGTGTTTGCTCGTTTTCAAGTGTAGCGTTGTCTCTGCGGGTGTGTGTGCGTGTGTGTGTGTGCATGTGTGTGTGTGTGTGTGTGTGTGTGTGTTTAGTGGCCCCGCAGGCTCCTGTGCACAGCGTGGAGCGCCTGCCCCCAATGTGCGGCAAAACAGACACGTTGAGGGATGAGAAGTAAGTAAGTAATGGAATAGGGAGAGACTGCGGCAACAACAACCAGGCTCCATTTTTCACCGCCTGCTGCGTGCTCTCAAAACATCAGCGGCAGCAGGGTAAACACAGTGCAGTGCAGCCGTGCTGGAAGCTTGTTTCTGCCTTTTTTCCTTCACATGCGTCGGTATGTTTAGCCACCAGACCTGGGCTTTGCTTACCTAGAAATAAACTAAACTAATATGTACTTTGAGGCCCATTTAGCAGATGCTTTTCTCCAAAAGGACTTGAGTGAATTCAGATGTATGTAATTTAGTAGTAGCGTAGATAGAGAATCAGGCATCTCGATCAAGGATGCCTACAGGTAGACATTGTGGATCGAACCCAGGATCTGGCTAGCAAGCAGCCAGAGGTTTCTTCGTAAATAAACCGGCCGTTGGCCAGGTGATTTACTACGGAAATTAATTTGATAATGAATTGCCAACTATCGGAGCCCCGTAACACCGAACTGGATGTCTAAGCTTTCACTGTCGTCGTGCAGGAGCTCAACGGATCCCGTTTCAATCACACAGATATTATGCTTGTTTACATACCCTGGGCATGACAAGGGGCCGGCTAAATATTTGATGAAGGCTTCTTCGAGTTACCCTGGACCGCTGCTCTCCCCGTGACCCAGGATTTGGGGGTTTGGTACCTGGGTTTGGTACAGTAGCATTAGCGTTTAACACCTCTTCTTCCAGGGATACACACCGGCTAGCACGTTAGCATGGCGATGATTCAAAATCATGACTATTCACGTATTATGGATTCAACATGTTTTGGTCGTTACACACAATGATCAGCATGCACCCATAGGTTGTTGTTGTTGTTGTTTTTTAATCACAGTTGTGTGACTAAACAAAAAGGTTTACTTTTCAAGCAACATAGTTTTTAAGCAACATACATATCACATTATGTATTAAAAACATATGTTTGTCTTGAGAACAATGATCAGTGTAAACCTGATGAGCTCTTTAAGTGACTTAAATAACACAACATTGGGACATTAAGTAACATTTAGGTTGTCTACAAAACAGACGGCCATCGACCCGACTGGAAAACGTAACATTTGAGAGCTTGCAACAACAACAACGAGAAGGACACAGAAGAGGGCTTAATGCATGCTGGAGTGGGGGGTGACGTCAGACCTAGAGGCCACTGTGACGTTCTCCGGACAAGATGAGGTTAATGTCTTGGGTGTCTTCTCCTTCTCCCGTTCTAAGTGGCACCACCGCCTCCCTCCCTCCCTCCCTCCCTCCCTCCCTCCTTCGATGACCCTCACCTCGCCGTGACCTCACTGTGACCTCTAGGCCCACTGCCACAACACCACCTCTCATCGCCTCTTTCCATCATCTCCCTTCTCATCTTCAGCCGTCTTTCCATCACCTCCCCTTTCACCTCCACCCCTTTGCTTCACCTCCCCTCTCGTCTCTTTCTCCTCATTTTCCCCTCTCGCGCATGAACCAAACTAAAAGTAATGTCAGGAGGAGAAAGAGAGAGGAGAGAGACACAGACAGAGAGAGAGAGAGAGTGAGAGAGAGAGAGAGAGAGAGAGAGAGAGAGAGAGAGAGAGAGAGAGAGAGAGAGAGAGACAGAGAGAGAGAGAGAGAGAGAGAGAGAGAGAGAGAGAGAGAGAGAGAGAGAGAGAGAGAGAGAGCGTGAGAGACAGAGACAGAGACAGAGAGAGCTGAACATAAGACAATTGTCTGCTGCAGTGAGACATTGTAATTAAAAGCTTAGTCATGGGAGAGCAGTGCAAGCTTTATCTGCATTTTAATTTCATATTGTGTCACTCCAAGCGAAATACCACCAAAAAGGTTCTCTCTCTATTAACCCCTTCTTATTAGTTATTTCTTGTGAGAGCACAATACCCGATTTATCACCTTTTATAAAAGACAACAGCAGTAACACGTTGTACATTTAAGTAGTTATTGCTCAAATTCTGGTCAGTCATATGCCTATAGTGTTTGACATAGATGAACGGTCGATGAATGTGGATAAACTCTTGATCACTCACTTTTCAGGCAAGAATGCTGTATATATATATATATATGTTGGTTGAGTAATAGTAGAATAACAGTACATGTAAATGTATTATATGTATTCTGTAATGAAATGATAATGTAGTTAAAACAGAATAGTGTTGGGCAGTTTAATGACTAGGGTGTTTGACTAGCAGCCAAAAAGGTACTGGCATCCACCGCCCCCCCCCCCGTGTCCTCAGTCTACCTGTAGAGACGCCTCAATGACCTGCTGATACATCAGAATACACTGTAGGTTGCTCTGGATACGAGCATCTGATAAACGACTACATGGTAAACAGTGAACTAAAAACAGTGGACTGGCTCGTTCACCGCCAGCGGGCCAAAGAAGAAGAAGAAGAGGAAGAGGAAGAAGAGGAAGAAGAGGAAGAGGAAGCAACGTTTGTTTTATCTCGTGTGTTCAGGTCGCAGTGAAAGGGAAAACAAACCACCGGGATATTTATTTAATGGCGGTTCAGGTTTTTGCCGGTCTGCGCCGTTCGCCCAATCAGCACGCGACCCGATCAGGGCCAGGTAAGGCGAGATGATGGATCTCCTTATTTACCAGCGTCTAATTACCTCATCGCACGCCCCTTAAATAAATAAATAAATGAATAAATCTCGCCACTGCCTTATTCATCCACTGCTTCGTTTCCACCCCCGTGCTCCATGTTCCCTGGGTTGTTTCCTCCATGCTTTAACCCCAGGGTCTCTCTGAGAATCCCCTAAATAATGTACACGTAGGGCCTTCTAGGGGCGGGCTTCAAGTAGGCACATGATGGATCGCTTTTTGGCGGGTCTGTTGCGTTCTCTCGTGGCGCCAAGCTGCGTATTTGGTATTCTCATTATGACACTCGTCTTAGGTGAATGTGGCTAAATATCTATATTTACACCACACGTGCTTTAGAAATGGACCCTGGTATGCCGTGATCCAGTTCATGGCAAGTCACGTCACTTTGGGAGAAAATGGGTCAGAGGGGCCCTGCTGCTAGGGGACTTTTCATTTGAAAAAGTTATATTTTGTGGTCACATTCGTCATAGGAGAGAAGTCACATGCACGTGTTTAACAGACGCGGATTTGACCCAAATGTGACACCAGGTAGGCCTAACCTTTCATTGCAAAGCTGACATCTGTCTGCTTGTAAAAGTCACACCTTTGGACTGGAACTAATATAGGCCTACACAAAAACACAAAATAATACCATAATACATACATGTGCTATGTAAGAGGTCATCTCGGAACCTATTTCTTATTTTATCTTTCAAAAACGAATGTATTAACTATGTAATAGGTTGCAAATTGCAATATTATAGCATTATATATTAATAAATATTATATATAGGTGAATTTAGGTAGAAGCATAGGCTGAAGAATAGGCTTCAAAAATGTATTGTGTATGTATTTGTTTTATATATAAATAATGAACTCAAATCCCTGGTTTGAGAATTGATTCAGCATGGAAAGATGTTTTGTTCTTTGTTCTTGTTCTTGACTACTGAATATCAACTCACAAATGCATATATAGGCCATGCATACGTATACAGAAATGTCTTCAACGTTACAGTGGATACAAAAAAAGGTTGAATGAAGGCACCTTGAGTCATTGTTTACCACGAGACTGTTAAAGTGAAGTTTGATTTCTTCATCTCAGAACAACTGGTATTGTTTTTATTGTGCGGGCATGCAAGTCGAAGTTGTCATCAATAGTTAATAGGCCGATTGAAGACATTTATCACTGAGCTCATGAAGTCTCCGGACTGAGATAAATAGAAATTGAGACGGTCGATGGTGCGAATTGTTTAAATTATAGGCCTACGACACCATGAATGCCTGCCTGACTGTGTATTATAACAGTTAATCTATTTACCTATTTAAAGTCAGACCAATATTGGCGAGAGTATTGGCGAGAGTTGTAACAATAGACAACCTTAATTGGTTGTAGACCACTAAATGTCGAATGCTAGGCTACTCACCGCAATTATGCCTCATTTTGATTAGGCCTAATTTTGATTAGGCCTATATGGCCTCACTGTGAGATCTGAGAGTAATAACATTTTAAACAAGAACATGTAGCGCAGCCTGCGTTTACAACTGCGTTTACAACAGCAGTATGCCGTCACATTAATCACACTTTAAAGGTATGTGTTCCTTTCCTTATTGCAAAGTGTTACCTAAGTAAAGGTTCCTTCCCTTGCTTACCGGTAATTTGGTCTACTCTGACCTCTGGCGGCCATATACTGCTCTAGCAGCTGTATGTTATTGGTTGCGGGAAAAAACCGCCAGAGAAAGTTATATTTATTTAACGGTCTAAATACAGGTCCGTGGTTTTTGAAGGGAATATATTAGCGACGGCATCGATTTTTTTTGTTACGCTATATTAGTCTAGTAGGGGTGGTAACATCGTGTTCTCTTTAAAAGGACACGTGGAGGAGCTTTTTTTTGCCGTGCATGGTGTTGCTTAGCAACAGGGAAGCTGGTGTTCCCGGATGGAAACATCGCGAGGCTGGTGAACACGCTCAGGTGGAGCGCGGTGCGGTGTAGTCAAGGCACACCTGAGGCGCAACAGTCAACAACTGGATGGGGGGAAGTAGCCTACAATGTTTTAGGAAATTACGAACACTACCTACGTTTTACCATGAAAAGAACACATTAAATATGACATTTTAAAAGCAATGTTATGAAATTAGAGCCCGCCAATAGAGGACGTTTAACTTGTCTAGATGGAGAAACTCCGTCCATGCACCGAACTACAGAAGGTAATTCTTATTTCCACATGGCAACAGTTGCAAACGTTTTCCAGTGTGGATTTGTCTCGTTGCAAATGTTTTAGTTGACCATTCCTGTGTTGTGGTGAATATAACGTTGGCTATTATAGGAATACTGGCATGACAATAAACCAGGTGAGGTTTCTACAATACGAGGTCATCATATACCGCTGTGCTCGAATAGTTCGGTCAGGTTTCGGACGTTGACGTTAACGCTTTTTTTTAAAATTTCAAGTCGAGTCAAAAGTTTGACTTTGTTATCTTCTCGTGTTGTTTTTGAAATGCTTATTGGTTAGTCATATTCTTGAATAATGGCGTGAATTTGATTTTCAAGGTGACCGCTTGAAAATGTGTTGGCCCATTCACAGCCAATGAGGATTCTGCTGCACCACTTTGTGTTTGTATCTGAAACGCAGAATGAAGATGATGGCCCAGTCAGAGAAAGCATTGGGCTCCCACCCCTGCCTATGGCTCCCAGTGAGGAACCGTCAGCTCTCTACCAAGTAAGACGTTTCCATACACACCTATAGCCCAGTATGGAAAGCAGCTTTGGATAAAAGCGTCTGATTAAATGGTATATGATGTCCCTCACGGTATCTCAGCACTTGACTTGGGTTTCTTTTTTTCCGTCATTCCAGCATTTCCTAAGGGTGAGTCAGTACCCACCCATCATCCAGAACCCATCGTTCTCGACCCTGGCGGCCCCCTACAAGGAGCAGCGCCACTATCGCACCCCCAGCGAGTCCATCGCCAACAACTACAGCCCGCGGGCCTGCGACCTGAAGATCCAACACCTACATCAACGCCATCGCAGGAAGAGCCATGACTCGCCAAGAGACCCTTCCAAGACCTCCGGTATCTTTCTCTACGGTGTTCTGGTGTTTTACTGTTTTATCGTCAAAAGAACATTTCATGTTTCATGTTTTTCCCGTGAAAGGTCAAATGCGGGGGAATGTTCTGCAAATAAATAAACCCTGTCTAAGTTGTTATTTGATCTTAATCTTAACCTTTTTAGTGGAGCGAAGGAGAAATAAGTTGACATTCAAGGGAAGGTAATTATGCAGTAAAAATACACAATTCGCTTCACAAACGCAAATATACTCGACATGACACCATGCTGTGATGATGATATCCTATTTCCTGACTTTCTTTGTGCGACTGGCTGCCGGTTCCGTTCCCAGGGTGACCCCGTCTCTCGCCCCGGCCACGCGGCCACGCCCCAGAGACCCACGAGTGACGCCCAGCAGCCGGCCCCTCACCCCGGTAGAGCAGCTGGACATCATGCGCAGCCAGGAGCTGAGGCAGGAGACCGCCTGGATGGTTCCATGCGAGAGAGACCTCGAGGTGAATGTTGCTGTCACTGATGAAGTAGTCTCAGCCTCTTCCGTTCATTGGCATTACCTCACCATGTGACTCGTCCTGATGTCTGCTAGCTAGAGCAGCGTCTCAAGACATGATTCTCATTGGCTGTCAGCATTGTCACTCACAGAAATGTAGACGTATCAGGTTTATTCTTATGTTTACATCTATCGGTTTATTTCTTTTACGGTATATATCTTTTTTTTGTAGATCGTTAAGCAATTGTTGTAAATCGTATTTTAAATCACGTTTCACCGCGGACCTGTTTTTCTAGAAGTACTGTTCCTGGTGTACGGTCCGTGATTGGTCGTGCTTGCATGTCAATCAAGACCTCTTCCTGATATGTAGGCGGCTCTTGACACAGTTAATCAACGCGGTGTCCCAGACTACCCATTAACTACCCAGTCCATTCAGAACCTGAACAATCCCTGAACAATCCCTTAGAATGACAACATTTGCCCTCGTTTTGCCTTCGTCCCCAAAGAGGTATCTCTACTATGTGACCCACGGCGTCCCCACCTGTATGCTGGCCCCCCAGCCGCTCCAGCAGATAGGGAACATCATAGGTCCTGTGGCCGAGGATGGTAGTGCCAACATGCAGCGCCTCAGAGACACGCTGCTGGAAGAGGTGAAGGCCGTCTACGACTTCAGTCTGAAGAAGAGCATCGGTATGGCGCAACACAGGCTGAATTACCTTATGTTATAAGGGATTACGCAACATGATGCACTTATGTCGCTATCGAGACATCAACAGCCTATTCCATTTATAGACGGTTCAAACCCTGGCCTTTTGTCTCTTCGTCTTTGTCCTTTGAATGTCTTTAAAATGTGATTCCTGCCTTTCGTAAAGCACACTGAATGGCATTTGTGTTTGAAGTGTGCTATATCAATAAGCTTGCCTTGCCTATTAAGGCTGTGAAAAAAAATGAACTCCACACAATGTCCACCGTTGCTCATCCGGTTTGTTTTCTGTCCTCCAGTGGACTACATCCTGAGGGATGGGTCGGAACGGCAGCGCCTGCTCATCTCCAGCCTGCCCAGGCCCTTCCCCAGCAGGGTGATCCGCAGCCCGGTGCCCTGGAGCAGCAGCTACAGGGAGGCCCACGGGTGGCAGAGCCAGCACCTCTTCACCACCAACCCCATCATGGTGCTCCTACAGGCTACCTGGGTCACCAGGTTGGATGGACGTCCGTCTCTTGACATAACCAATGCCTAGTCCTCAACGATGATATGTATAGATTTCACACCTCACAGTCCAGTGGTTAGGGTGTCTGACTCCCAGCCGAAAGGTTCTGTGTCGGTTAGATTCCCGGCATCATGCTCAACCGCCTTGAGCAAAATGGCTAATCTAAAATACCAATCATTTTTTTACTGTGAATCCTGTAAAAAAAACATATGAATAAAGCTGTAAGACATTGAGCTTATGAATGCTTGGTGACGCCGGTGCTTGGGTTTTTCTCCCGTATGTTCCACTCCCCCACTAGCTTCTCATCCCTGAGGTTTGTGAGGCTGAGCGACCTTCTCTCTGCGAGTCTCCCTCTCCTCCCGTCAGAGTTTGAAAAGCTGGTTGAGACACACTGCCAGGACGCCAGGGACGAACTGGTCAACAGGTGAGTTTGAGTCAGTCAGTCAATCGGTTGATCAGTCAGTCAATCGGTTGGTCAGGCAGTCAATTGGTCCATCATTTGGACTTCCAGTCGGAAAGGCGCAGACAAGCCGGCGGTGTGGAGACGTTAATCAAGGCTGTGCCTCTTCGGGGGAGGGTTATCCAGCCTAGCCGGGTAATCCCGGTGTCTCGGAGGCTCGTGTTTCCGTCTTGTCCACTTTGTCAGACTCGTGTCACCCTGCCTCTCGGGGTATCATCTTACTCGCTCGTCCTTCACAGGGTTTCCATTGCAATTTCTGCGTTGACCTTCCCGTGGTATGTGCGTGACCTCTGACCACTGCAGGTACGATATTAAAGACGAGAATCCATTGTCCAGGGTTTCTTTTGCCACCGATTGTTGATACATTTCAAGGGTTACCCCCGCCTGGATACCATTGTTCGGTTGTTGAGTCTCTTTGCCAACTGTGCTCAAGACATAGCAACATCATGTTCCTGTGCAGCTTTGTTCAAACACTCGGCAGAAACGATGGAAGAAATACAAAGGAAATAATGGCACTGGCAGACTTGTTCAGCAGGCAGCGCTCCAACGGGGAGAACAAATTGTGAAAGTACTTGCAGTGGGAGTAGTTAAAAATAAAGAGAATATGTGAACCATATCCATACCATATGGATAGTGGTGTATCCCAGCAGAAAGGTTCTGGGTTCAAACCACAATGTCTGCAATCTAGGCCTACCTCTAGGCATCCCTGAAGCCAGATGCTGCTGATTATTATGGCAGGTCTCTAACAATTCACCGTAAATCGCTTTGGATAAAAGCATCTGCTAAATTTGTAATGTTAATTAAAACAACAAAAATAGGAGAACCATAAAAATGTGTATATCTGTGGATGTAGTGTGTTTTTCACACTACATCTCTAATGTGGATAGATAGACATAAGGTTGAAAAGCGGTGAAGTTCCCCTTCAATACATTGAAACATTTAAAAATAACCTTTATTGTGTAAACTTTTATTGTGTTGCTCATGTCGTCATGGTTATGTTCACTGTGTATCCCCCCCCTGCTCTTCCAGGTGGCTGCCACATTGCTCTTCCCTGCTCAAGACCTTCAGAGAGCCGTGGGTCCATGTGGGGCAGGAGAAAGAACGTGCGGCCCTCATGAGGGCCCACCACCAGTTCTTCTCCTGCATGGGGGCCCTCATGTCCCTGCAGCTCCGCAGCCTGGTCACCGCCTCGCTACAGGACCTGCTGCACTTCTTCAGCCTACACCAGGTCCTACACTCTGCCCCTAGTGGTGTCCTTTAGTTTAGTTTAGGTTAGTTTAGGCTAGCTTAGTTTAGTTTCAGCTAGCATAGCTTGGTTTAGTTTAGGCTAGCATAGCTTAGTTTAGTTCAATTTAATTTAGCTTAGTTTAGGATGAAAACAGAGCAGCATCACTAGCGCCAAACATAGCATTTTATTGATTATATTATTGTACATTGATATAGAATTGTTATATTGCAGTGATTCATTGTCTATATTCATATAAAGAGCTGTATTTTGAGTTTTCCCTGGGCAGTTGGGTGGAGGGACATAGGACAATGCCGCATTTCACATAATCAATACACTTTCATTCAATTTCTCTTTCTCGTCCCAGGGAGGTAATGACTTCGGCGAGGCGTTTGACGAGCTGCGCTTCGTGCAGCCGCAGCTGCTGCTGGTCAAGCTGCAGGTGGAGGGCGCGCGGGTGGTGTTCCAGCCCAGCCTGCAGGAGTGCTGGCAGCTCATCCACAGAGCTTTCACAAACATCCTTAGCAGCGCGGAGCACCTGCCGCGGGTAGGGCCAACTTGAATACGCCCCTCATAGTCCTCCTGAGTCACCTGCGATCTGTGCGAGTAGATTTTGGCCTCAATTCATTCAAATGGATGGGATAAAATGGCATCAAACACTTTGATAGTCAATTCCTCAGTGGGTTTTTATAGATAAGACGGGACTAAGGGTGTTGCCCGCCCCATGAGTTTAGAGAGCAGCACTCTTTCAGTTCCATGCACTGATTTAAATGTTCTTTAATACTAATGGACTAATGGTTCAGTTTGAGGCCATTTCCAATTGAAACCGAGGAAAATCTACCACTGGATATACACAACCCCTCCGAGGAACTTTCTCTCCTTCCTCCCCATGTTATACAGTCACAGCACACGGCCCCCTGCGGTTGTTTCTTGCTTCGTGCTGACAAGGACATGTGGATCTGTGAGTTCCTTGACTTCCATGCTTCTTCTTCCCCCCTCGACCCAGGTGCAGTGCGACCAGTTCCCACAGAGAAGCGACCTGTGGCTGCGCACGGTCCGGCCCGATGAGGCGCTGGTCGCCCAGATCATCCACCAGGCCAAGGACATCTTCCACCGCAACACCGTGGGGCCCACACAGTAAGACGATGCATCAATAATAATATTATCAATATTGGATAATAATAGCTTTTCATTGAAAAACTATCACTGTGCAGTATGTTTAAAATAGAAATAGACAAAAATGTAAATTAAAATAGACAAACAAATAGAAAATGAACTAAAGAGAGACTCTGATCTCGCATTTGTAGGTATGTGAATGTGTATGAGAAATACAGCATTCTGCTGAACGACAAGGCCAACCAGGACGTAGCAGCCTTCCTCAGCAAGGAGCACTCTCTGGAAGGCTTCACCAGGGTAAACGCGGCTCTCCTCCCAGAGACACCGGAAGAAACTACTTCTCGACTAGTCTTTCTTTTCGTTCTTGACGCGTGGTTTCAAAGACAACAACGACAAGCTTTTATTTTGTAACCGTTCAGAAAATCGAGGCGGTCAAGGACCTGTGGCGGGAGATCGCCTCTCTCCACGTGACCGTGCCCCTGTCGCTGTTCTGTGTGTACGCCGGCGGCCTGAACGAAGACCTGTGTGAGCGCGCCGACAGACTGAAGGAGAGGATCGCCACGTACCAGGCGGACGACAACCGGGAGCGCAACAAGAGGTACGCTCCCGGTTCCTTGGGTGCACCCACAGCATGCCATGCCATGTCGGTGTGTTTTTGAAGCGTAACGAAAAAGGACAGACAAGCGAATAGTTACTTCTTCAATGTGGAAACCACTAGAGTGAAAATTAGATGCCAGCGATGTAACTTTGTGCTTACTGGTTTAACCTGTACACTTGTTTTGCTTGATACTACTACTACTACTACTACTACTACTACTACTACTACGACTAAACTTTATTTGTGTAGAACCTTCAAAAACAAAGTTTACAAAGTGCTTTAACATGCTCAATAGAAGCAATTACGTAGAATACTGGATCAAAAACTCAAAAAGCTATGTTGCGTTTGGCGTGGCGTCATCCTGGCCAGCATCTGTCAGCGGTACGAAGAGATGGTGGAGACCCTCACCGGGACCCCTGGCTCCACGGAGGAGCTGGTGTCCCTGGGCCAGTACCTGAAGAACGCCAGCGAGGTCACCATCCACCGGCTGAAGGACGAGATCCAGGAGGCGGCCCACCGACTCAACTTCCTCCTGGACTACGCCTCACTGCCTGGTGGGTGGTGGTGGTGATGGTGGTGGGATGGTGGTGGTGTTGGGTGGGATGCTGTTGGTGGTAGTGATAGGATGATGGTGGAGGTGGTGGTGTTGGGTTGGATGGTGTTGGTGGTGGTGATGGGATGATGGTGGGGGTGGGGGGGAGTGGAGGTGGTGGAGGTGGTGGGGGAGGTGGGGGAGGACATGCCTTCCATTCTAGTTTGTATAAGGTGATTATCACTTTGTTTTTCTGTAGTTGAAAGTCAAAGAGAATTTAAGAGACTTAAAACATGAGTGTCCAAGCACTGAACTTGCATAAAATGAGCCTTTTATCTACCTGTCAATGATGTTGTTTCTTCTTGTTTGTGAGATTGCGGTTGGTAAGCCTTTCTCGTCTTCTCCTCGTACCCCCAGCGGAGGACCTGAGGCTGAACTCCACTGTGTTCAGGTGGCCTGACAGCATCCTCTCTGTGATCGACCAGAGCAAGACCCGTCTGGCCAGCTGCACCAAACAGGCCGAGGACGACCTCATACAGAGGTTACAGCGTTCACATTCGTATTATTACTGCTACTCCTATGTTGTTACAGTAAAGGTCAACATTGTTGTTGTTCATTTTGTTTGAGGACGAAAATACAAAAGCAGAAATACATCTACAGTTAAAGTAAATTAACAAACTTGATAATGGATTTATAGTTGATTATTTGTTTTTCATTCAAGCTTGTTCAATGATGTCACCTTACAAACTGCAAAAGCATTTTTTTTTTGAGTTTTCATAGTAGGCTTCGTGCATTCGGGTTGGTTGAAAAGTAGCTGTTTTAGATACAATTCTAGTTCTCTTTCAGGCAAAATTCCAGATAGTTCAGAAGTTCATTGTTATAACACATACACCAGTTGAGGACCACACATCCCAGAGAGCCAGAAGCTGAGAAGCTAAAGGCTCTGTTGGTCTCTGTTGTCACACGGCAGGATATCGGAGCTGGAGCAGATGCTGGGAGGTGTGGAGCGGGAGATAGAGACGTTCAAGGAGAATGAGATGATGAGTGTAACGGAGATGAAGAACAACACAGAGAAACTGGCCAAGCTCACCGCCGCGCTGGACGCTGCCTTCCTCGAGCTGGACGTAAGAGAGACTAGACTAGACTAGAGAGTGCAGTGTAGCTCATTGGAACATATATTCATCTGGTCCCTCTGTTACCCTATTTCTGACAACATAATTCTGTTTAAACTCATCTATATAAGGTTTTTCACTGAATATACTGAGTATTGAGTAGACTCAAAATGTCCTCTGTTATTTCCCCCTCTGCAGGATATCAACAAGGAGCAGAGCCTGCTGGAGCAGGCCCCCAGCCAGTTCCCCCTGCTGCAGGTGCTGGTGGCCAGCAAACAGCCCTACGACCAGCTGTGGACCACCGTGCTCAGCTTCCACGACAAGTCAGAGGTCTGGATGAACGGTGGGTACCAGGGCAAAATCTCTTCACACATTGTAGTGTTTGTGTGGGCTTTACTTCGCCTCGTTGGGTTCCGATATCGGTTCGGATAAAATACAATAGTTTATCTGCGTTGGCTTGAGAAAATGTTTTTCATTTATTTGTGATGTTTTTTAATTAGTAGATTGATGATCACAGGTGCATGCAACGTCTCTATTTTATCATTAGTTAGTTGCGTCTTAGTTGTGTTTTTTTGTGTTTTATGCTACAAACAAAAATAGTTTTTTGAGAATCATATTTTCCCAGGTGGATAAATCTTAAACACTAAATAACACTTTTTTATTAATCCTAATCATAATACAATTTTATTCCACATTAAAGCCAACTAGCACAATGATAGTAGTAGCCTAGGGTAGCCAAAACACATCTGCTGTTAGTCCAGAAAACAACATTAGAGCATCGAGATCATGTGATCTCTCTATTTGATCTCAGGCCCATTCAAGGATCTGGAGGCGGAGAAGGTCTCTGAGGAGCTGGGCTTCATGTGGAGGACGGTTTACAAGCTGACCAAGCAGTTCTCCGCGCTGCCGGGCCCCCGCCGCGTGGCCGAGATCTTCCGCATGAAGATGGACCACTTCAAGCAGCACCTCCCCGTCCTCACCACCATCTGTAACCCCGGCATCAAGGAGCGCCACTGGGAGGAGGTCAACGTCGCTCATCAATGACTTCTTCAAATGCGTGCAGGCAGTGATGATTTAGTTAAAGAGTTCGAAAATGACAAAGATGTCCTTGTATGGGGACAGGACAGCGGCATCTCGATGAAGAAACGATCTATAGATAGTAACGTTTGTATCTAAAATAATACTTTTCCTCGCTAGCTATTCCTCGTTCTGCCGACCCTACACATGAATAACCACTAAGATGTGAACAATCGACGCTTGTCTCTCCGTTCTTGTTTCTTGTCCCCGTCCACAGATCAGCAGCATCGTGGGCTTCGAGATCCGACCGGATGGGGAGGCCTCTCTGGCGAACATGGTGGAGCAGGGCCTCTCCAAGTTCTCTGACAAGTAAGGGGGAACGGCTATCTTTGGTGTTAAAATGGTAATATAACGATGAAAAATGAAGCCCCTATATATAATGTGTTGGGACAGATACATGCCTTCCCACAACAGCGCATGATTAGGCTTGATACCGTCTCGTTCTTACTGAGGACTTGATACGGAAAAGAAGAACATCTATGCACCAAAGAAGAAGAACAAAACAATGAAACATATTCATCCCATATATCGGCTGGGCGGCTGAAACGCAATGTGTCTTAGGTTGGAAGAGATTGGAGCCTCTGCCAGTAAGGAGCATTCGCTGGAGAAGGCCATGGAGAAGATGAAAAATGAATGGGAAGAGCTCTGCTTCTCCTTCACACAATACAGAGATACAGTAGGTCCACACACACACACACACACACACATACACACACACACACACACACTACAAAACACAGGCTTACGAGTACAGGCAGAGATCTGAAGTACAGGCAGGTCAACGTCTTGACTCATGAATTATTGAAAAAAAGATCAATTAGATACCGCTTCCTTCACTTTCTTAAGCTCCTTCTGTTCACCCGAATGCATTTTTGTATTTAGGGGGGAATTGTTGAAAGGTTAGTAGACGTAAGGCAACAGCCCTGTGTCCTCATTGATTTCTGATCCTGATGGTTACTATTACAACGGAGCAAGGCATAATCATTTATTATTGAGCCATGCTGAATCTTTCATGATGCTATGCAGAATAATCGCACCGGTTCCTCATGTTGGGTAAAAACAGGAACATGTATAAACAATGTAGTTTTTCGTTTTCACATGGATTGGTGGATTGGTTCTCGGGTGTTCGGTCACAGACGATCACTGACAATAAACCGGCCCGTTATGTGATATGAAAAATGCATCACCAGTAAAACAAGAAAGTCAGACTTTCGGCACCAGCTGTGGTGTCACTCAAATGTAACCAATCATACCATCTATAACCTTAATTTTAAACCAGCAAATCACAAGCTATTTAGTACAGACTTCTTAATTGATCAAAAAGTATTGTAAAGAGCTTATTTAAATGTAGGGGGAGGATGAACCTTGGAAATTAACCTTTTTTTTGTGGGGGGGGGGGGGGACAAAAATTGTCAGTGGAATCATATTCAATAGTACTTTCCCACCCCAGGGCACCAGCATTGTGTCAGCGGTGGATGATATCCAGTTGCTGCTGGACGACCACATCATCAAGGCCCAGACCATGCGGGGCTCCCCCTTCATCAAGCCCATAGAGGCGGACTGCAAGGTAGGGCTTAGGTCTACCTTCCCCTCCTGCACCTACAGTACTGGCCAGTAGGGGGCAGGGACACGGTGGATAGAGTCTCTGGGGGAAATCCATAGACATGACTTGGGGAAGCCAGGGGAGAGCAGTAGCACACCGTCAAAATAAACATCTTAATCCTAATTCATCCTAAAGGGAAAATTTTAGCAATTTGCCACAGCAAGAAGTACAATCAGAGGAATATTAGGTTAAAAAAAGAAGAAAGCTTAAACATAAATAAATTGGAGATAAGTATATGTAGAATACATTTCAAAAATACACAAAATCTGAATGTAGCAAGTGGAGACAGCGAAAGCCTGAACAGCAATATAGCTCCGCCCCTAATTGAACAAAAGTGTCTACCGGAAGTCAGCGAGAACGCATGCTCTGTGTCTGGTCCAGCAATGGGAGGAGAAGCTGTCCAGCATGCAGGACATCCTGGACAGCATGTTGAAGTGCCAGGCCACCTGGCTCTACCTGGAGCCCATCTTCAGCTCGGAGGACATCATCGCCCAGATGCCCGAGGAGGGACGCAAGTTCTCCATTGTGGACGGCTACTGGAAGGACATCATGGCCGAGGCTGTGAGGATGCTCGCACACACACACACAGACACACAGACGCAGATATATACATTCACTCACTCACTCACTCACACTCACACACACACACACACACACACACACACACACAGAGTCAGAGACACACACAGAGTCACAGGCACACACACACACACTACATGACTATAGCAACCAAACACTTGACACCTGCCCTCATTAACAGAGAGAGAATTTTATCAGTAGGGGTTCAAATTAATCAATTCTGTGTGCAAGCACGCTGTTCCTTTCCCCGTAAAGAACATGACTACAAGCGACCGTTGTGTCTCAGGTGAAGGACTCCCATGTGCTCGTGGCCACGGCGCAGCAC
>OOFB01008720.1:0-11736 GCA_900323305.1 Trachyrincus murrayi | reverse complement strand
GTAACAAGAATATATATAATGCTGCTAATGCAAGTGGAAATAACTGTCAATGTTTACATTTACAGTTTTTTCTTCTGACTGTGACTATTTATTATAATATGACTTATAGTATGCTATGTGGATTGCTGCTGAATTAAGTTTTGTTGTGTTTTACTATGCAATGACAACAAAGTCTAATCTAATCTAAGTATTGGTTGTAACGTGATTCATCTTTCAACCACAGAAATGTGAAATACATGAGTGTTTCTTTTGACAGGTTCCAGATGGCAGCGAGTGATAATTTGACTAAATGTCAGGACGACAGGGTGTTTTGTGTGTCTGACATTCTGTATAACTGCCGCGTATGCAGCCAGTTCAAACATTACACTCGTATTTTCATCCTACAACTGACAAATATTTCACCAACTACACTTAAGAAAAGAATAACATATCTTAAGAAAAGATATAAAAATAAAAAACAAAGATTGAAATCTGTTTACGTATTTTTGAAGCAATGAAGCGATACTGGAGTCTGTTTTTGTTGCCTTTTAATAGATGCCTCTATATGCAGGTGAGTGGACGTGATTATGTATCTTAAGTGGATGGGAAATGGATTATCAAGGGTCTGCCTCGCTCACTTTTATGTATGAAAAGAGCAGTTGTGGTTCTATATAAAAAAAAGAAGTAGGTTATTACCATGACAATACCCAACCCTCCAATGTTGCCACTGTCGATAACAGCAAACAAGAAAAAAACAGCCTGGTAGTCTCACTGAACTCCCTGCTCGACCTGCTTTTAAAGAAAAACACGAAGAATAGAAGAATATAGATTTTCGGGAATAAATACATATGCATAAAATAAATATTTCAAGTGTGGAGGACGTTGCCTCTGTGACAGGCTGCGTCTGCTCCGGGGAGAGAGAGGGGCGTGGGCACCGCCAGGCCGCTCCTCTAATGAGGGGAACTGGAGGGGGAAACGTTTCCCAGAATCACCATGTTATCCAGGATCGATGTGGCAGGACTCAATGGGGCTCACGATGACCTGACACGCGCGTGTGTGTGTGTGTGTGTGTGTGTGTGTGTGTATGTGATCGCTCCCTGCTGGATTCCATGGACAATCACAAGGTCACGCCGAACATAAAGAAGAAATACAGTGGATAACGCTAAGGTAGAAGCGCACAGCCAGCCTGCAGTCTTACCACTATCAATATTATTCACACACACACACACACACACACCAAAATATGCACATATGCACACAGATATAGTATAGTGTGTGTGTGTGTGTGTCTGTTTAAGCACAAAGGGACATCTCCTGCTATGTTTACACAGGGCTCCCTGCGGTAATGAGTGCACAGCATATTGTAGTGATGGAATGTCTACCATTGTGAAATAATGGCTTCATAATCATAAGGGTCTGTATACATGAATATACAGGGGGCATGTGTGTGTGTGCGTGTGCGTGCGTTTGTGCGTGCACGCGTGTGTGTGTATATGTTCCCCTGGGAAAAAGAAATCTCCTTCAGGCTCATCCACGCACGCACGCACGCACGCACGCACGCACGCACACACACACACACACACACACACACACACACACACACACACTGTAATATTAAAACAGTGATTGCTCCATCTCTCTCTCTGTTGAAGTGCTCCAAAGTAGGACAGCCAGTTGTTCTCTGTCTCTCTGGTCCAGAGGACAGATAGCCGTGCCGATAGCGCTCCATTTTATTTGATGACATTTGTACGTGACAGGTAGTCCCAAACTGCTGGGTTGTTATCAGGCGGTGGGGAAATTAAGGTCATCAGTAACGGAAATGTGTGTGTGTGTGTGTGTGTGTGTGTGTGTGTGTGTGTGTGTGTAAATGTGTGTAAATGTGTGCCCTTTATTGCAGTGAAATGTTCATCTCATGGGTACGAATGAAAAAAAACAAGGTTATATCACCGATGATTGACGAGCACATTTGAAGCCCAAACAGCCAACGGAAGGCTGTGTGAGGTAGCCTCGGTTCTAAGACTAAGCTAAGCTAAAAGCAACAAAGTGCACGAGCAGAAGCCCGATCCACACCCATGGAGCTGCTGTGGCTATGATGAGGAGCTTCGAGTTGCTGGTGATCCACTACACATCTATCCCCATCTCTATACCATAGTGAAAACAGGTATACTTACAGGTACACTCAGGGTAGAGCCAGTAACTGAAAGGCACTGGGTTCGATCTAACCTGTATCCCCCAGCATCCATTCCTCATCTGCTTCCATTGATTTTTGGCTAGCTTGTCAAATGCTAACTCTAGACAAAAAAATGCTACAGTGCTTCTTGTTTGACTTGAAAAATCGGAGTATTCCTTTACTCTTTGTATATCTGCTAAGTGACTAAAACATTATACTAATAAATCATCTTTCTTCCTCGGGTCACTAAAGGAAAAGTACAACTTTTCCTTTAGCGTGGAGATCACAGGACACCCCCCCCCCCCCCCCAAGGGGGAAGGCTCAACAGGGTGGTGAAGCCAGCCCGGCACATCACAGACTGCCCGCCACACCCCACTGAGTCCCCCTACAAGGAGTCGTCTGTGGAGAAAAGGCCCACGACATCATCAAAGACTCATGTCCCCCACCGCCAGCAATAACCCTGTGTTGTGTCGACATTAGAGCGGCATTAATACCTGCGACTCCAAGCGGAACCGCTGCATTTAAACCCCCGGGCCACGAGGACGAGGAAGCATTCGCTTGAGTTCTCCTTGCCAGTATATCATTTTTCCTTTCGTCATTTCAACGTTAATAGTGTGCGCTGTATGATTCTAATATTGCTCTTAATATTTATTCATTATTGAAACAATTCTGATTCAACATTTTTTATTAACTTAACTTAAGTGGGAATTCCTTTGAACAACATAGCTAACAAATAAACATGCTAACAAACTGACAAAGTAACCAGCGTTAACTTTTTTGTAGACACACACAACCAGACTTTTACAGCACTTTCACACGCACGCACACGCACACACACACACACACACACACACACACACACCTTGGAGGAGACCTCCAAGGCTTTCCCTCAACACTGTCGTTATCATGACCACATCAACACTGAAGATACACCAGAAGGAGAACACCTAGCAACTCTCCGCGGAGGTCCAGCTACTTCCCTAAATGGACTCACTGGACACCAGGAGAGATAAGAACAGGATGAAAGCCAGGAGCAACCAGGACCCTCTCCGTCCGATCCATCACCCAGCACCCCTCCCACACACACACACACACACACACACACACACACACTGTACTCTGTGAGCCATGCCAGCCGGAGGAATTTCACACACCGGTGGCTGATGTACCGGGGGATATTAAAGCCTAGTGAATGATCCGAGGGCCTAATGACTTGGTGCCCTGCCCAGGGACTATGGAAGCCCGTCTGAAGTGAGTCGTTTAAACTGCTACTAACAACATGCTGAGCGGGGAGAGAATTTAAATGCAGGATTTCAACTGGCCTGTAGGGTCTGTCTATATATCGTCTACTCACAACGCTTCCTTATTGCGGACAATAATAATGGACAACAACAACTTCGTGCAGTCTTGGGTTTTTTCCTAAAAAATTAAAATGACCCCATTTCCGCCATTCGGTCACTGAATAATTTAAAAACGTCATCTGACCATATTTAGATGAGTGCTTTCACCTCCTGATAGCACCACATCTGACCGTGACTCGTTTTAATCGAGTAAAGTTCACATTACCGTTACCGTACCTGGCTGAATACGTTTAGTTCACTTTGTGTGAAAGTGTACATTCAACCCACAATGCATTGTTTTTTGGTTCACTTCCTAAAGTTGGGTCGAATCACGTTCACACCTGAAGCCGAACCAGAGTTCACTTGGAAGCGGTCTGAGACCCCCCAGTTTTCAAGCGGACCAGAGTTTGTTTGTTTGGTCCGCACCAAGAGTTCAAACGGACCGTACCATCGGGGGGAAACGCTCCGGGGTTCCATTAAAACGGACCTAACAGCTCAGGTGTGAAAGGCCCCATAGTCTACATTTTTATAGATTGGGACATCGTATATATATTTTTTATTAATCATTTAAATTCAGCAGAAGAAATGCATTACAATAAAGCACGAGACAAAAGAACAAAGAAGAACCAAGCGTTGATATAGTCCACCTCACTGCGTGAATGTCAGGAAATATCCCCCCCCATGCGTGCACGTCGTCTAATTTTTCAACAAGAAACCGATTTTCATTTCTTCTCCTGCCTCTTTCTTGCTTTCCTCCTCGCTCTCAGTGGCGTGGTTCCAGCCAGACAGCACCAGCCAATAGTCGGATTGGGAAAATAACAGCATTTCGTGGAGGCTCAGGAGTGAGAAAGTGACAGCCGGAGCCGGAATAGAAAACAAACACAACATTACGCCATGCTGTGGCCTCACTGATGAAAAGCCTTTCACGGGGGAACAGGTGACGTCACCTGACATCGCTGGCCCGGCCCGACCGTCCATCCACGAGACAAACATTAGGCTACGCTCAACAACAACATGCCTTGGTCCTACTTCTTGGGAAAAAACCAGCGACCCACATGTGGAGAGACATTACGACTAATAATCAGAGTGAGGAGCAAGAACAGACCCGTGGGGATGTGATTCTCAGAAACACAGAGACAGGGGTTTTCTGTGGAAAAAAAGAATACTAATCTTTGTTATTTTCCTTTTGCAGACAGCAGATTACCTTCGAAAGCCCCGGAGAAAACAAAGTGCCTCTTGTGAAACCACATTACTGTACACTTGTTACACAATTTTCTTCACAAATATGCACGACAAACCTTAACCCTTCACCTGCCATTAACCCATCCATACAGCCCCAAGGCAGCAGCAAGGTTGATGGGAGCCGTCAGGGCTGGCTGACGGTTGCTCCGGGGACACCTCTAGCATTTCAAAGCGGTCATGAATCCCCACGCAGATGGAAAGACCTTTTCTGACGAAGGAATGCTAAAAGCATATGAATGTTTTGGATGTGTTTTCATTGTTGTGGTGGCTGTAGGGTAAACTATACAGCCGTTACTGCCCCTTTAAATCCTTCTCAATGGATTTCCTCTTAATCACCATTTATACCCCAATCCTCTGCAAATAAGAGCACCAACAGCACATTTGGCAGCTCAAGGACTCTGCGACAAGAGAAGTGATCAAACCAGCAACCGTTGCCAGACAACCTACTCTAGCTCATGAACTACTGCTGCTGCTGTGTGTGTGTGTGTGTGTGTGTGTGTGTGTGTGTGTGTGTGTGTGTGTGTGTGTGTGTGTGTGTGTGTGTGTGTGTGTGTGTGTGTGTGATTTACCTTGTGCAGTCCTTTAATGCATTTACCTCTAAATGTTATACTCTTTTTCAACCAGCAGTGCAAGAAGTACTCAGATCTTTTACTACACTGTAGAAATACTCTGTTACAAGTAAAAGTCCTGCATTGAAAATTATACTTAAATAAAAGTACAAAAGCAAAAACTATACAAACTATACTTAAAGTACAAAAAGTAAAAGTACTCACTATGCAGAATGGCCCATTTCAGAATAATATATATTATATTATTATATTATATTTACTGATGCATTAATGTGTTCATCACTTTAATGTTGCAGCTGGTAAAGGTGCAGCTCATTTTAATTTATTTATATATATTTTATATATTACTTTACATACTGCTGGGTAGCTTGTGAATTTACTCCTGGGGACCAATAAAGCCATATTGATATAATAACAATGTATTCATTGATTATATTTTGTATTGATAATCTGAATCTGCAGAGTAAGTAAGCTGTCAGATAAATGTAGTGGAGTAAAAAGTACAATATTTGCCTCTGAGATGAGAAGAAGAATAAGGTAGTGGAAAATAGAAATACCCAAGTAAAGTACAAGCACCTCAAATGTGTACTTAGGTACAGTACTTGAGTAAAAGTACTTAGTAACTTCCCACCACTGTATTTAACTAACTAATTATCTTAATAAGCGGAATACGCATGACTTTAACGTCCAGCGCTTTGCTCTGGCCTGCATTTTAAAAGTGACGTACAGGACGTCAGCTCATGACAGCTGTGGACTCGCAGGAATCCACGGTCTCCTTGGCTCGGTGTGAATGGGATGCATGCTGGATCCTCCATGACACTGACCTCCTCCTCGTCCTACAGAACATGGAAGTCCATAACTGAAATAATGTAATTACCTCCAGAATAAAAAACAACAACAACCCAAGGAGAGGAGTCTATTTTAAAAGGTCACACTTGACATAGCAGATGTTCAATGTGTGGTGTTATGTGGAGTCATATCCACAACTCATTATTTCTTGACCTGAACCTCGGTATTTGAACAGCAGCATGCGACCAAATCAAATCAACTATATCGGCTCTCTTCTCTGTACTAGATATACAATCACACCTGATATATACCGTGCTGCCCGCGGCCGTCTCCCAGCGTTACTATTACTATTCCCAGTACCGTTTGTGAGGATTCACCACAATGTCAGAAGGTGTTTACCGCAGCGCTGAGGAATGCGTAAGAACAGGTGGATTCACTCTCCGCCTGTCTTGACGAGATTGTCCCCCCATAGAAACCAAACCCGTCCCCTTCACGCGCTCCGCCCCTCGCTACGCCGCTCAACTCCATCGTCTCAAAGCCCAGCGCCGTCAACTGGAACGGCTCTCCAAAAGAACCCGGTCTCACCCCGTCCCACCTGGATGCTTACAACAAACATCACCAACAACAATATAAAGATGGCCTCAAGAGGCCATGGAGCTCCTTCAGCCAATCTGGCTGCAACAACAACAACAACAACAACAACAACAACAAAACACTTTTCTCCACCATCAACAAACTCCTGAAACCCATGGACACCATCTCTAACTCCTTCACCACCAGCAAATGCAATTCATTTCTACCCACTATGACTACCAAGCCACTCATTTACATCCTTCAGTGAAACCACTGAAACCGACCTATCCTCCATAGTCACTAGCATGAAGTCCTCAACCTGTGTGCCCTCAACCCTATCCCCTCCTTTCTAGTCAAGGCCTGCCACCCCCCCCCCCCCCCCCCCCCCCCCCCCCCCCCAAAAAAAAACCTTGGACTTGACCCTGACACCCACAACAACTACTGGCCCGTCTCCAACCTCCTCTTTCTGTCCAAAACCCTTGAGCGAATTGTCGCTGCTCAATTTAAATCCCACCTCGACTCCAATAACCTCTGCAAACCTTTCCAATCCAGCTTGTGCTCCAAGCGCGGCACAGAAGCCGCCCTGCTGAAAATCAACAATGACATACTTCTCTCTGCTGACTCTGGCTCCCCCAGCATCCTCCTTGACCTCAGCGCCGCCTTTGATACCGTCAACCATTCCATCGTCCCCACACGCCTTCAGTACTCCCTCGGCATAACCCCGGCACCGCCCTTTCCCGACTTAATCTCTCTGGCAGACATCAATAAACCTCCATAAACAACTGCAAATCCTCCACCGCCCCAGTCACCCAGGATGTACCCCAGGGTTCAGTGCTTGGTCCCCTCCTCTTCATTCTGTACATCCTTCCTCTTGGACAGATCCTCCGCCGTCATGGAAGAACTTTCTCAAACTCAACTGCTAATAAATCTGAAATCCTCATCATCGGCCCAAACTCCCTCACCCGCTCCACCCAGACCTTCTCACTGAACACCGATGGCTCCATCGTCACCCCCTCCGCCCAGGTCCGCGACCTCTGAATGATCCTTCACCATGGCCAGTGTCATGGCATGATACATATGAATACATGCGAAGTTCAGATGACAACATATCACAACGTTGATTTAGCCTTACTGACAATACGGAGAGATCATCTTGAAATGATTATTTTTCTTTCAATCAATCCAGCGAAAACACTTCAAATAAGATTCAAACTCGAGTAGACGGAAGAGACTAGTAGGTAGTAGTGCTTATATAGGCTGTAGGCTAACTCGATGCTTTAAATAGAGAGGCAGACAAAAGAGGAAGTACATTCACATTTTGGCACCTGCACTTCAGAAATGAATCCAGCCCCTGCTGTTCGCCCCTGCTGTACGAGCCATTCAAAACCTGTCGCTAATACGAGCTCCGATTGAATCCGAAAAAAATTGGACAACCAGCGGCAATTTCCTGCCTGAGTCACACAGTGTAATGCCATTAAAGAAGTGAGAGAATAACCATCGCCCACCTTCTTCAGGGGGCCGTAGCGGCAGCGGTGGCGGCCGCGACAGCGGGGGTGTAGCCCAGCGGGTGACCTCTAGGACTGTATGGATGATATCTCTCTCTCTCTCTCTCTCTCTCGGCAAATAACAAAAAAACTACATAAAATTAAGTGGAAAAGAGAAAAAGGAGGAGAACGCGAAAACAAAAAGTACATTGTGATCTCCTCTTGTTCGACTGCTGTGGCGGTAGGTCATTAGTTCAGTTCCCTATACCGCAGACGATGTGTTGTTCTGTTTGTTGTGGAGTGGAGACAGTGGACTGAACACCCGTTTCCTGCTCCCCGGTCCAAGCGTCTCTGCTGAGAGGGTTTACAATGTGTTGGTCACCGCTATGCTAATGGATTTCATTTGAATCCAGTGCTATTTTGACATTTTAGATCAGGTGTATATTTAGGTTAATGGACTGATAGGTCCAGTGTACATATTAGTTAGTAATAACATCTTTACAGCTCAATATGCAGGTGCAGTACGAGGTCTGCAGGTAAGGTCATTTACTACCGACTCGATAGCAGGTAAATCATTGATATTGTGTGATAAATCATTGTTTTTTAAACAATACGGATCGATTCCAATATATTTGTATTTTTTTTATGGTATCTTTCTCAAGTGCTGCTGCTTGACGTTCTCCATTTCACTTCCTGCCCTCTATCTGAAGTGGGTGTCACGTGACTGCAAACAACCTATAAAATACTACAATACATCAAATCGTCTTTATGATTCCTATAGATACTCTTGTCCAGTTGTTTTGATTACTCCAAATTTGATTGCATGGTTTTATTGCTCTCAGCTTCACTTCTGAGTCGCATTGGACAAAAGTGTCCCTTAAAATGGTTCATGTAAATGTACAATGGAGTGTTTGTCATTCTTACTGTGTTTGTCAGTGAATTTGCATAATTCCATCTGAATAAAGCAGGTGACTGAAACGTTGACATAACACGACTAATAAAAAGCCAGATTTAGAAATGGTGGAAAAGTCCTCTGACAGGGAGTGTATTTGTGAGGGAGTGGTGTCTGTACAGTCACATAAATACAGATAAATATATCTAAAAATATGTTTTTGGAGCGTACCTTAATGGGTCAGACAAACATGTTTCTGTGTTACGGTGAGATTGTGTATGTGGGAATCACACAAAAGCATTGATTCCTCTGTATATAATACATACTGATGAATCAGTACTTCATGATTGTCTGCTGTGCATTATAATGGGATAAATCATCCAGTGCTCATAAAATGCTGTTATTTTTTCTTGGCTCCAAGGCTATTACATAATCAATTGAATTATTGAATCTATTAACCTTTGTTTTTTTTTAATGGTTATGGCTATGAAACATTAACAGACGAGTCAGTCATAACAGATGCATTAGGCAAGACTCAAGGTTAAATCAAGGTCACTGCAAGTGTGTGTGTGTGTGTGTGTACACATAGACACGTGTTTTTATGAGTAGTCTGGCAACAATTTTACTCTCTCTTTGATAATTGAAATTCTTTTTTCTAAATCGACTATGTTATCGGTCATCATTACGAAGCAATTGTGGCGCTTTTATTTTGAAAACAGCTTAATGGATGTTTTTCCCTCAGCTGTGCCTGACACTCGAAACCAAATCGAATGTTTTGTCCCCTAAATTCCTTGTGTCCGGCGTATCACTGAGCTTTACATTCATTATCACTCATTAGAGTGAAAGAAAAGTCTGGTCTGAAAGGAGACAATAATTAGTAATGGTATTCATCCCATATAAACGAGGGCCCCCACGGAAAGCGTTAAGCGCCATCCGACCAATTAAAATCCCTGGAAGACTTGGCAGGCAGAGCTGCCTAAAAACCCTGTCAATATCGACCACAACAACAACAACGACAAAACATGACAAAAATAAAACCGTGTGACATAATTTCCTCTGGAGCCGACTCCCTTCCTATTTGACTTTCAAAAGACTTTGCCCTCGTTGGGCCCTTGATGAAGGCCCCATTTGTGGCCCCGTCTCATCCCTCTGTTCGCACGGGAACAATAGGATGCTTCTGCTAAATCCGGTGCCTGGCTGCCCTGTTATAGCCATGACCCATATACATAATTATCCAGGGGTCCATCTGGGGGATACACACACACACACACAGACACACTGGCCTTGGTACTTAACAGGCATTGAGGGAGCTGAGGATGATGATGATGAAGATGAAGATGAGGCTGAAGATGATGATGAAGACGAATATGAAGATGGTATGCTGTTTTCCTACTCTGGTGAACACCCATTAGTCTCGTCCTCACACGCATCTGTATTTAGTTAGCATTGAGCAGCTGATAGACAGACTGCATTGACTTCAGTGAGCCAAGATGAGCAAAAATCTAATAAATAAGACTGTGTGAGGCAGAGACCCAAGCTGGTCGTGGGTTAAGTATGTTGAGAGTATTTATAGACCCGACTGAGCGTTTGATAATCTGAAGAACTGTTTAAACAAGCAGTTGGGTTTTAGCGGACAGAGATTCAACATTTTCTGCGTCGTAGAATACATACAGCATGCAGAAGCACCGGTTGAACGAATGAGTTCGAATGGAAAGGAGAGAGCAGTTGGGTAAACATAGTATCCTTTTACACCCTACAGTCATAGTAAGTCTTCTTTATCTGGATTCATATCTCAGATATTCATCAAAAAATTGTTTGAGAATCACATGCCTTAAAAATACATGCCATAAATGAATGTCATCCAGGAATTTAATCAGCAGGAAATGTGTGTGTGTGTGTGTGTGTGTGTGCGTGCATGCGTGCGTGCGTGTGTGTGTGTGCGTGTGTGCGTGTGTGTACACGTGCATGTGTGCGTGTATGTGGGCGTGTGCGTGCGTGAACTGAGACTGATGGAGAAATATTTTTGCAGATGAGTGTGAGGTGAGGAGATGTTGAGTTGACTCATGCAGTAGCTGACCTGCTCCTCGACCGGCAGCATAACGGTGAGGCAAACAGCTGAGCGCCCGTCGTCAGCGCATCCGATTCCTCCTCGCAAAAGCTATTTATTCCACGACAACACACAAACACATGATCGCCCCCCAACGTTCACAACCACAAATACTGACTGTGGGTTCCTTCCTTTGGCCTGGGAGTCGGGACTTCAGAGAAACGGGGGGGCGGGGGAAGCTTATCAAAGTGGACCAAACTAGTCTGGTGGTCATTTTGAGTATAAAGGCACTTGGTTGAATACAGACGAGTGAGGAGGTCTCAGAGGAGTGTGATGTGTGCCTGATGTGGGTTCGACTGGGCCGAGGAGGGAACCACTGACGTGTTTAAAGGCCGCAGACTATAAATACCCAGAAACAACCGCTCATGAATATTTGAAGCTCCCCGGTCATAGCTGTCCCAATGTCCGTGTGGTTACGTGAGGACACACACACACACACACACACACCTCACTCTCTCTCTCACACACACACACACACACACTCTCTCTCTCTCTCACTCTCACACACACACACACACACACACACACTCTCTCACACACACACACTTTAAATTTTCTTATGGTTACATGAAGCCCCTGCAAACACACACA
>OOFB01008714.1:17464-30058 GCA_900323305.1 Trachyrincus murrayi | reverse complement strand
GGGGGGGGGGGGGGGGGGGGGGGAATGTCAACGGCTGTCTACAACGGTTGTCTGACTTCACGTTGCCATGTTGACTCGCTGCTCTTTGTATCTTCCAGTCATTCTCCGCCGCGCAACCAATTCAAATGGGCTGGTTCGGAGTGGCTGTCAAGCCTCCCCTTCAGATGGGAATCAGCGTCTCCTCCTCCTCCTCCTCCTCCTCCTCCTCAACATCAACGGAACAAGAACAACCTCCGCGCTCGTCGTTTGTGAGTCGCGAGTGACGCGTTTCTGTGCATGTTCACATGCACAGGAAAGCCCGCGTGTTTTAACGTCCCGACGGTGTTCACCCGCACTGTGTGCCTTGTTGCGGTTTTCCTGCCGCACTGTCTGTAGCACCGCAGCGGTGCGCATGCGCGGACCACACAGCCGACCGACTTGACCAGGTTATAATAGAGGGCAGCGTGCTTCTTGTTCGAGGCAAAAGAGACGTGTACATTTAAAACTTGTCAAAGAAAGAATGATAATTGGATGATTGCCTAATGATTGAACAAATATATATATATATACACAGTATATATTTACCAATGCGACCAATTAATTGCATACTTTTGCCATGTGCTGCTTTTGTTTCCTACTTTCACTAGACCCACACACACAAGAGCAAAAATACCCAAAACACGGAGATATTTGTTCATAGCAACAGAATATATCATAATCCAAACGATACAATTCCTACAATATTAGGAAACGGGTTTAGGGTTTGGCGGTATTGTATCTGGAAGAGCAATTCTAAAACTACAATACCCAGCGTGCGACGGAAACGTGTGCGTCATCAGCGGGCGCCAAGATGTTTGTTGTCATTTAGCTCGTGGGTGATTGGAACATCTCTGGAAGAAACATTGTGCGCCGCAACATGTATTTGTGGGTATAGTAAATGGTAATGGTATGCTGCAATAACTGTTGGCCGTCTTACGACACCACATTTATTCCTTACGTCTGCAGAGTAAACCATCTAAAACATGTTTATGCCAAGAGCTCTGAAAGTGAAGAGACCCACCGAGGGTCCACGACAAGTGCCTACGAAAAAAAGCAAGGTGCAACTGGGAGACAATCAGGAACAAAACGGGAGTCCAAAGGTCCAGGAGGTTCTCGAACCAGCATCTACAGCACCAGCACCCCACGAGAGGGTGATCCCCCCAGAAGACCCCCAAACCCCAAAAATGACAACAACAACAACAACAACAACACCACCACAAATATCGACACATGCAGAGGCCACATCTGTGGAAAAGAGCCCATGTCACGTTAACAGTAGTGGCGGTTCTTCCTCGGGCAAAAGTGACGATGAAGAAGAAGAAGAAGAGGAGGAGGAACCGGTCAAGTCATTCCGAAAGAGCCAGAGATGGCCCGAACCTGGTGAACCGGTCTGCGTGATGTGTGGTCGCTACGGCGAGTACATCTGTGACAGCACCGACAACGACGTATGCAGTCTAGAATGCAAGGGTAAACACCTGACCAAGGTTGGCAAGGGCCTCGGAGTGGACTCCTTCAACCGCCAACAGGAAACAACAACAGAAAATACAAGTGCTCCTCCTCAGCAACCGTCAGAAACCACAAGTGTCCAAAGCGAGGCGGGGTACGTGTACAAGGAAGACCCGTTCATATCGGGTCTGACAGAAGACCAAGTGGACCGGATTAAGCGGGAGCTTGGCATCGTGGCCCAGGGGACCGACATGTGCAGACCTATCGTGGAGTTCCAGCACTGTGGATTCCCTGCCACGCTGGGGGTCAACCTGAAGAAGGCGGGCTACGAGGCGCCCACACCTGTCCAGATGCAGATGGTGCCGGTCGGCTTGACTGGGAGAGATGTGATTGCCAGCGCAGACACTGGCTCTGGAAAAACTGTAGCCTTTCTGCTACCGGTAGTGATCCGGGCTCTGGAGGTATGATGTTGCATTTATATCAACAGATTTTTGTTCTTTGAAAATGTGGATCATGTTTTTTTTGTTTTGTGCTTTTGATTTTGTTCATGGCTTACACCCTAGACACCACACTATCCCGCCCCTCTGGAAAATGTGTGTGGACTAGATGAGTAACCGCCTTCTTTTTTTGTCAACTATTTGTCTCATCTTTCAGAAAACAAGCGCAGGGCCGGCGAGGCCGTCGGCTCTGATCCTGACCCCCACCAGGGAGTTGGCCATCCAGATCGAGAGGCAGGCCAAGGAGCTGGTGATTGGCCTGGCCAACATGAGGACAGCCCTGCTGGTGGGAGGCATGCCCCTGCCTCCACAGCTCCACCGCCTCAAGAGCACCATCAAGGTACAAACTCCACCTCCATGGGATCCATAGACGTCATCTTCTGTGTTCAGTTCTGCCCTTATATCCTGTATGTTACAAAAATCTTAATATTAATGTGAATGCAATGTTTAATTTGTCTTTTAAATAACCAAAACATTGATATCAAAAGCAATGGGATGATTATCCCACTGTCTCCTATCCTCTCGATACATTTTGTTGGATCTTTTCTACATGGCTCTCCTTCTCTTCAGATCGCCATAGCAACTCCTGGCCGGCTCCTGGAGATCCTGAAGCAGAAGGCAGTGCAGCTGGACAAGGTCAAGGTCGTGGTGGTGGATGAGGTATGGGTACTACCTAGTACAATAATTATAACCTGGCTTTGGCCTATCCTTTGGTGGTGGTAGCCTAGTGGGTAAGGAACAGTGCTTCCGGACGGAGCACCGGAGAGTCATGGGTTCGAGCCCCGGGTCTGCCACCATTGTACCCCTGAGCAAGGTACTTAACCCTGAGTTGCCCTGAAATAGTTAAGTACTTACTTGTAAGTCGCTTTGGATAAAAGCGTCTGCTAAATGCCCTAAATGTAAATGTTTAAGAACATATTTAAGTTCATGTATCATGTGATGTAACGATTTATTGTGGGCCTCTGCCCTACTATGTCCCATTTCCATTGAATGAGAACACTCCCTGGTATTTAACTGTATGTTTATACACACGCCTATAATTTCAGCATTGAGACCCATTTCAAAGGAAAATTCCTCCGGCACCCAAAACCCTCTTGTTTTCCTGTCCTGGGGTGCAGGCAGACACCATGCTGAAGATGGGCTTCCAGCAGCAGGTCTTGGAGGTGCTGAATCACGTCCCCGAGGAGCGGCAGACCCTGCTGACCTCGGCCACCATCCCCGAGGGCACGGAGCAGCTGGCGGGCCGGCTGACCCGCGACCCCGTCCGCATCACCATCGGGGAGAAGAACCAGCCCTGCTCCAATGTGCGGCAGATCCTGCTCTGGGTGGAGGAGCCCTCCAAGAAGAAGAAGCTTTTTGAGATCCTCAATGTATGTACAGAACGTGGTGATCTCTCAGTCCATATTAGAATAGTCTCCTGGCTATTCCTCTGTCTGTAGACCGACAGACCTTGGGTCGACGGATGGAGGAGAGAAATATCATTGAGCGTTGCTGGTTTACTGTGTGATACTGTTTTACCAGTGCCAACACATCCAACTTTAATCGAGTAAAGTTTATAATCTGTGTCTGCCCATGTGAGTTGTATGCACAGCTTGTCCTTGAAATTCATTGTTTTTAATGCATGAGAAGAAGCACTGTTCACCCTGAGTTTGATCAGATTTCTCCAGGAGTGTGACTAGACTTGCTGGACCCAAGACTTTCTGTAAGAAAATAGATTTAGTTTAATCACCAATCCATTATACACAATTGCTAATAATGAACTACAAGTACTTCCAGGTGTAGACTGTTTAGTTGAACAATCCCTGGCTCCCCCCGATAATACCTTAATCGCAACCTCCTGCCCTGGCACATCGGCCATCAAGGTGTAGTTTTTTGTCATTCGTTTATTTGGGGAAGGTTTTTTCTTTTTTTTCCTAGAATTTCAGTTGAGTCAGCTGTTTGGGCTAATGAGTGAAACAGTGAGTGGGAGTGCCTGGGTTCCATTAAATCCGGAGTTTATCCTTATTTTTGTAACTCTTTTTACATAACAGACCTTTCTCTGGGACCTCAAAATGTCTGGGCTTCTCACGTGTGGAGATGCATACATTTTCACTCCATCTGGAAGACTAACAAGGCCTTCTGCTGATGGACTGACAGGCTCTTAACTCCTCTCTGGGGACCTAAGTCCTTGGTTGTTAAAGGGGACGGACACCCATCCATTCAGAGATCTTGAATGTAGTTGTTTGGAAGAGCCATGGTAACCATGACTACCAGCTTTGTGTTGTGAATGCTGGGGAACTCCTTCTCTACTGGACTATACACTGGACTGGACTATATTTGGACAGCCGTCGCTTAGAAAGCCACCCCTCCCCCCCTATCCAGAGGAAATGGGTGGGCCCAGAGCCATGGCCCCACTCCAGGATTCAAGGCATTGGCTCGTACCATTTATATAGGGCAGGGCAAAAGGAGGGGTGTTTTCATTGACTCAGTAGATGGATGGTGTTGAATAAACAGGAGTGGGATTTCTTTTACTTGATGGGCAGATAATGTCCTGGTTCTCCATTTAGGAATTTGCGCTTAAATAAATATGCCACCCAAAAACAGTAACTAGAGTTACTGTTTAAGTAAGTCACCTTAGATGTTCTCCCTTTCTTTCATGGAGAAGAGAGGTCCTGATGTTATAATGGGATCAATCTAATTGAATGTTACGTGGTGTTTAAGTTTTATTTATTTGCAGATACACATGTTTTAAATCTGGAAAGGTTTAAACAAGGCATTGTATCAGGTTTCTCTTGCAAAAGAGGTGCTCAAACTCAATGAGACAAACCTGAATAAATAAAAAAATGTAATACCCAAAAAATGTAAAACCCAATACCCTAGCCACGACTCCATCCCCTAATTTTAGCATTAACATTCATTTGAGAGATTGTTTCAATCTCTTGGATGTGGAAACTAAACAAAATGAGTTTGCTGCCCCCTAAGCCCTGCATTGCAAAACAAAAGGACATTAACACACCTTGTTTTCTGGTGGCATTCCAGGACCGAAAACTGTACCAGCCGCCAGTGTTGGTCTTTGTGGACTGCAAGTTGGGGGCAGACTTGCTGTGTGAGGCGGTAACCAAGGTGATGGAGCTGAACACGGTGGCCATCCATTCCGACAAGACCCAGTGGGAGCGCAACCGTATCCTTAAGGTGAGGCCAAAAGATAAAAGATAAGGAGGACTCAGGACACAAATGTCCCCAGAAAGTGTTATGTGTGTGAGAAACATTAGCAAACCTCTTACAGGTATTGTACACATTTTCACAATTAATATGAATGAACTATTTGTTTATATTATTTTAGACTCATAATATATAAGTACACTAGTGCATAGGATGGAAAGGGCATGATGAGGCTGGGTAGTAGATAAAGTAAATTAACTTTGCTGCCATGTGTTTACTGGACAGCGGTGGTTGAATCCGATCCATATGATTTCCAGGGTCTCCTGGAGGGCGACTTTGAGGTGGTGATCAGCACCGGGGTGCTGGGCAGGGGGCTGGACCTGGTCAACGTCAAGCTGGTGGTGAACTTCGACATGCCCTCCAACATGGACGAGTATGTTCATCAGGTAAAGTCCACGCCAACGCGCTTCATTTGAAACGCTTACACATCAGTGGTTTCACTCGTTCTACAATACAAAGCATGCAACGCAGCCCTTTCATAGTACACATTCACTCTATCCCCATCAAAGAGTGTGTGTGTGTGTGATATATTGCTGTATTCATTTGCACTGCCAATTTCGCTGCGGTAACTCCTGAATTTCCCTCACGGGAATAATAGTCTAATCTTATTATCTCTCTCTGTCCATCCATCGGACCATCCATCCATCATCTCTCCATTCGTCCAGGTGGGCCGGGCGGGACGGCTGGGCCACCGCGGTACGGCCATCACTCTGCTGAACAACAACAACAAGCGTCTGTTCCTGGAGGTGGTGAACCGAGTGAAGCCCACAGGCTCCACCCTACCCCCCCAGCTCCTCAACTCCCCCCACCTGCATGATCAGCAGCGGAGGCAGAAACAGAAGGCCCAGCCGCGGCCCGAGGAGCCCCTGGTCACCAAAGACAACCTCATGGACATCATCAGGAAACACGACCGCCGCAGGAGATAGTCACCATGTTTAGAGCACTTGTCTTATTTTTCTGAGTATGAATTGGTTTTGTTTTGTTAATAAAAAAGGAAAAAATATATTTTTTCATGTTTTTGTAAGTACAGTTCATATCAATATTAGATATTTAATGTATGTTTTTTTTTATTATGATTTTTTCATTTTTATGCTTTTTTCTCTTGATAATCGCCCTCTATTTATAAATGGTGCTACAAGTTGATTTTAAAAACTGGTAAATCATTGTACATAATTACAATGTAGGCCCACTATCACTCTTTAAAAGTTTAGACTTATTTGAATACATTGATGTAGGCTATACTCCATCTGGAGGAAATGAAAGTATCTCTGAACATCTCATGGATCATAACAAATAAATACAATAGTGAATGTGACCCATAGAATGTAGCCTTGGAAATGTCGCCATCTGTTGGTCGTATCTGTGTACTGCATGTCTAGGCCGGACATACTACTCCCGAGGATTCAGCCAATGAGCTGGGGCCTGCGTTCGGGACCGAAGTTTAAAATTGAAGCGGGCAAATGCGGAAGTGATGTAGACAAGCAGGTAAACAACATTGCAGCCGTTCCCACTTTTGTTTAGGTTATTATCCATACTGAAATCACTCATTGCAGTTAATCATCGAGCTGGCTTTTATAAAAGCGCCTGACGGAGTTAAAGTTGAGAAGCTTTTAAAAAAAAAGTTATTTATAGTGGATATTCAACACTGATGGGCCGTTGGTTGACTAATCTAAGGGATATTCGAGACTGCCAATTATTGTACAGCTTAATATTGACTTGCTCGTAGGAAATACGTGTCCCGCTCTAAAGGATTACTTATATACTGGAGATCAATGGATTCTGGATCGCCGCCGAGTTAAGTTTTATTATTCTATTGACATATTTTAGCAGCCGACAGCCATGTCTCTATTTTCAATGCCACCGAGAAAGCACACCACGTATTATGACCACTTCGTGTCGTCAACTTCCTCCAAGACACCGGCCAGAGAGCGTCTGCAGGAGGACAAGGCCACACACCTCAGCACAGACTCAACGTGTGACGAGGGCAGATCCTCGTACAAAAGCAGAGAGGTCAACAGGACGTACGTGATCTCATCGTCGTCGCTGTCAAAAAAGAGCAGCGGGCACCACCACCACCACCACCACCACACCCCGGGCACACCCGTCCGAGGCAGACTCACCCTGCAGAGGAGGAAAACCAACAACGCCGAAAACACCGAGGCAACGACAATGAGCGAGAACCCAGAGAAGACACAGACGCCGGCGCCGGAGGAGAAGAAGAAGAGGTTGACCCTTCAGCGCAGAACCAGAACGGCGACCGGCGACAAGTCCGCAGGCGCCGACTCCAGCAAGGCCGCGGACGGGCAGACGACGCGCCTGGAGACGACCGCCGAATCACGACACACCAAAGTCCTCTGGGAGTCCAACAGCAGGGCGCCCGCCGGCATCGGTGTACTCCGCTCTGCGAGTTTGACGGACACCGTTTCCAAGTACAAAGCCAAAGAAGTCACCGTTGCACCGGTGAGTACACCGGCCAAGGCCGCAGAGGCCCCCGGGAGACCGCTACGCAATAAGACGCCGTCGTTGTCCACAACGAGGCAACTTGGGGACCTGGACCATGCGAAATTCTTCTCAACGCCGACTAAGCAAACCCCGTTTGAGAGGATTGCCGCAAAGAAGGACGTTTTCGAGAAGCTGTGCGTTAAAGACCCAGCAGTCCCAAGAGTGGTGTCTGTTAAAAGTGCTAGTTTTGAGAGGCCCAAGACGAGAAGGCAGCAAGCGGAGGAAACGAAGCCGGTGCCAGCACCCAGAGGACACAAGACCTCCTCGGGTGTGGTCAAATCAAACACCAGCCTACCCCCAGCACAGGCGAGGAAGACCTCCGCCGTTGTTGTTGCTGCTTCAACCCAGGATAACTCCGCGCCTTCCGAGGTTCCTCCACCGACACGTGTCTCTGCTGAACCCCTGGTTCGCCCCAGCGAGGTGCTGAAACAGCAAGACTCCCTGAAGATGGAGAACAGTGCAGTGACGGTTGCAGTACGTGTGCGACCTTTCAATGGCAGGTTTGTAAACGCATTGCATTTACCTAAAACGTCAGTTACGGTAACAAGAGAACAAACGTTACATTTAAATCCTATTTTTGCTTTGATTAAGCAGATAAACACCCCTGTCAAAACTCTTGAGATGCATTAAAATGGTGAAAAAAATTGTTTTTAGAGAGAAAGCGGAGAAGGCACTGCAGGTGATCTTCATGAAGGACCAGGAGACGGTCGTCCAGCATCCGGTCTCCAAGCAGAGCTACTCTTTCACCTACGACTTCTCCTTCTGCTCCGTGGACGAGGAGGACCCCAGCTTTGCCAGCCAGCAGACAGTGTACCAGACCCTGGCCCGACCCCTCCTGGAGCGGGCCTTCGAGGGGTTCAACACCTGCCTGTTTGCGTACGGCCAAACCGGCTCTGGAAAGTCATACACGTAAGTAAAAGACACTAAGTGTGAGGCAAACAAAATATGGATTTTTAGCTCACTGGTCCAGCTGGACTGGATGAAGGCCACTGCTAAAGCTAAAAGTACTAAAATCTTCCAAGTAGCTTGTCGTCCTAGCATGGTCATGTACAAACTGCTATAAAGAGAGGTCAAATATGTTTTGTTATGTATTTCACCAGGAAATATTTGTTTTCCTCAGAAATGGTACCTAGGAACATCTACTGTTGACACGTGGATATTCACCCAGCACGACTTTTAACATTCGGCATGTATTCAAACAGTTTTTCCATTTCGAATTTCCCCATAGCATGATGGGCTTCGGAGAACAAGCCGGGGTCATACCACGCTTCTGCCAGGAGCTCTTCTCCAGACTGTCCTCCGTTCAAAACGACGAGGTGAGCAATCTGTCTCTCCTCAAACTACAGACGTGTCTCCCTACTGAACCCCTGAACTATGTCTCTCTACTGAACCTCTGAACCATGTCTCTCTACTGAACCTCTGAACCGCGGCTCCCTACTGAACCCCTGAACTATGTCTCTCTACTGAACCTCTGAACCATGTCTCTCTACTGAACCTCTGAACCACGGCTCCCTACTGAACCCCTGAACTATGTCTCTCTACTGAACCTCTGAACCATGTCTCTCTACTGAACCTCTGAACCACGGCTCCCTACTGAACCCCTGAACTATGTCTCTCTACTGAACCTCTGAACCATGTCTCCCTACTGAACCCCTGAACCACGGCAAGGTTCAATGATGTTAACATTAAATATTAACATAAGGTTAAGGGTTACATCTCAGCCATCTCAAAGCTGCCTGTAGAGCTCTCTTATGTTTTCAGTAGTTACACATTTTTTTTGTCATATTTTCACAACAACGGTCCACATTGGATTAGATTAGTTTGTTTTGGACATGTTTACATGTCTAATCTATCGAACATTCAACATTTCATACGAGACAAGTAGACAACATCTGGGTTATTTAATACATAACTACATATGTGATTGAGTTTAGCTTCTCGGGCCTAGATGTTTTCATCCAAGACTAAAGAGTGTGTATCTGCATGTGCTTCCAGGTGTCGTGCCACCTTGAGATGAGCTACTTTGAGGTGTACAACGAGAAGATCCACGACCTGCTGGTGGTAAGAGATGACCAAAACCAGAAGAGGATGCCTGTAAGTACTGCAAAACATTCAGTGCACCGATGCTCCAATAAAATAATATTTGTGACAATAACAAATTATACAAAGATCCCTTTTTATAAACTGACTGTTGTGTTGAAATGTTTTACAGCTGAGAGTTAGAGAACACCCGGTCCACGGACCCTACGTCGCTGAGCTCTCTATGTAAGGACAATCGCACCTTTTTATTTTATTTCATACAATAGTAAACTGCTCTTTTTGAACAAGTGGCCAACCTCTGAATCACCACCATCATCTCTCTGCTCCTTCAGGAATGTGGTGAGCTCTTTCAGCGACATTCAGGTAAGTTTCTTTTTCTTTCTTTCTTTCTTACGTTCTTTCTCCCTCCCTCTATCCATCCATAATGTGTGTGTGTGTGTGTGTGTGTGTGTGTGTGTGTGTGTGTGTGTGTGTGTGTGTGTGTGTGTGTGTGTGTGTGTGTGGTCGTCTCCAGGCCTGGCTGGAGCTGGGGAACAAGCAGAGGGCCACGGCTGCCACCGGCATGAATGACAAGAGCTCCAGGTCCCACTCCGTCTTCACTCTGGTCATGACCCAGACCAAGGTAAGGCTGGATGTGAAAGACACACCCGCAGTCCAAGTCACCGTGGGTCCAGCGGTGTTAACGGCTGGAACCTGTCTGGGGATCGCCTCTCTTTTTGCCCTGCTTTAACGTCATTGCTTTGGCCTTTCAGTTTTTCAGTTAACATCGCTAGACCCTCCGCGGATTGTCCCATGTAGTTCCCCGCTTAAGATGATTTACATCCTTGTGTTGCAATACAATCACGTCAATCAATTGCATACAAAACAAGTTAATGACTAACTTTGTTTGCCTGCATCAATTGGGTGTTTTACCTTTCAGGGCCATTTTGCCTGTATTCCCATGGTTTGTGTGTTTGTGTGCAGACAGAGTTTGTGGAGGAAGAGGAACATGACCACCGCATCACCAGCAGGATCAACCTGGTGGACCTGGCGGGCAGCGAGAGGTGTAACTCTGCCCAGACCAGTGGAGACCGGCTCAGGGTGCGCCTCGCCTTTACCTCCGCCTCACTGTGTTATTCTCTCAGGGGGCGGGGCTAGGGTAGATGGAGTTTAGATTACAGAGCCATTCATATTATCCATAAAGTGTAAATGGCAGAAATGCAGGTATTTCTTTATGTTGTCTTTCATATATTTTAGGGTAAGATTATCATATTAAAAATACCACATTCAAATACTTCATTTCATTAAATTTATTCAATTCGTGAGCTAGATCTGCCATTCCCAGAAAATATGTACTAGTTAATATGTACAAAAATAAAATGTGGTCGATATGCCGTGTCTCTTAATTGTACGTATTTAGAATAACCATGTCAAAAATAGTCTGACAATGAAGCTAATGGCTATGGCTCTGTGTCTCCCCCCAGGAGGGAGCGAGCATTAACATGTCCCTGCTGACCCTGGGCAAGGTGATCTCTGCTCTGGCTGATCAGGTGGTCAACAGGAAGAGGGTCTTCATCCCCTACAGAGAGTCCGTCCTCACCTGGTGAGCAAAACTCTTCTGTCGCTTCTTCAGTTCACCCTTTTAATAGGAGTCAGTGTCTAAAACAATGGTGGAGATGTTTCAAAGAGTCATGTGACGCTAAAGTCACTTGCCGTGGTTTGTAATGGGGAAGTGATTTACAATCTGAGTGACGCCAATTGGAGCCAATCAGAACAGACGATTGCGGTTGCCCAGTGCTTCACCATTGGTTGGTTTCCCCGGTGTGGTGTTTGGTTGTTCATCATCAGTGTTTGGTTACAAATTATCAAAACCTTTGCAATCCCCAACACAATCACATCAAAATTGAAAAAGATCTTAGCAAGATATAATAATCAATTGAATACACTTTTTTTTTTTTGCAAGTCATAACCTGAATCAAATCAATTGTTTTTATTGAATCACATTTTTTTATTAAATTCAAGAAGTTAAATGTATTTTTTTCCCCATAAGTCCAAACCTCAAATCTTCCCGATTCCTGCCAACTTTCTCACCGTGACCTTTGACCCGCAGGCTGTTGAAGGAGAGCCTGGGGGGCAACTCCAAGACGGCCATGATCGCCACGGTGAGCCCGGCGGGTAGCAACACGGACGAGAGTCTGAGCACCCTGCGCTACGCCCAGCAGGCACGCACCATCATCAACCTGGCCAAGGTCAACGAGGACACCAATGCCAAGCTCATCCGAGGTCAGAGGTCACAGGATCATCATAATAATAATAATAATAATAATAATATATATTTTTTAATTGAAAGGGCCCCTATTTTACCACCCAGGTGTGAAGCCATTTCAATGTCATCATCTCTCCACTTAGTAGTAGTGACATCACAGGTGGGAGTGCCCACCCAGATGCATGATGGGTAGGGATCAAACTCCATCCCTACCGGTTGGGTACAGTCTGCCAGAGAGAGTTGGTCCAGCCATCATACACCTGGGTGGACACTACACCACATGTCGCCAGCGGAGAGATTTTGAAATGGCTTGTAATTACTGAATGAATCCTCACACCTGGTTGTTAAATAGGGTCCCTTCTTAAGAGAGGCAGGTGGAACTGTAGGGTTCCTGAGCAGAAACGAGGCGACGGGCTTCCATTTCTGCGGACTACATGTCTGTATTCATCCTTAAGCAAGGTTCCTAACCCCCCTAAATTGCTTTGGATAACCCCCCCCCCCCCCCCCCCCCCCCCCCCCCCCCAAACACACCCCCCAAAACACACACCCACCCACACCCCAACACACCCACCCACACCCCCCACCACCCCCCACCTCCTCCCCCCCCCCCCACCCCACCCCCCCCCCCCCCACCCAACCACCCAA
>OOFB01008714.1:6420-17444 GCA_900323305.1 Trachyrincus murrayi | reverse complement strand
AAATTGCTTTGGATAACCCCCCCCCCCCCCCCCCCCAAGTCTAAATATAACTATTTCACCACTAAAATAGTGAGAGTGTATGAACCCTGAGCCCTTTTGATGCGCTGTGTACGCTTTCTGCATCTATACCTCCCCGCTCTTCACTTCGCACGCTGCAAAGTTTTCACCCTACAGCAGCCCTCTGTAGTTTGTGTTTAGCACTTCAACTGAACTCACCTCATCACTGGGTCACATGCATTAAAAAGTCCAATCACTTCCCCGCCTGTGGGTCATATTGACTTTATTGCATGTCTGTCCATCGCTGTCCCGTTTACTGCATGTCCCCTCTCCACTCTTTGTCTTTGTCTGCTTGTATATAATTCTCCCTCTTCACTCTGTCCCTGTCAGTCTCTCTCTCTCTCTTTCTCTCGCTCTTTCTCTCTCTCTCCCCTCTCTCGCTCTCCTCTCTCTGTCTCTCTCTCATATCCTGCTGTCTGCCTATCTATCCATCACTGGCTTATTCACCTCCCACTTCAATTAAGGCCCTAACCTTGCCTCCGGCCCATATTTATGCACTGTCGGCTGCTCATGGCAGCTAACTGTCATGCAAGTATTATTTTTCATAGTCAGATTATACTGTCACGTTCCCTAGTGAACACTAGGGGGAGCTCTTGATGTAGCGTTCGTATTGCTAAAGCTAAATAAAACCCATCCAACTCTAATTCAATTAATTAACACCATTTCACTTGTTAATTATGTCTTCAGTTTGTCATGTTACTTTTACATTATGTAAGGGGATGAGGACGCTTTATTATTCTTATTATTAGTATTATTTAGACTCCTCTTCATTGGTTCATTCATGACTTAGCAAACCTTTACAGTATGATGATTTTTTGTTTTATAGATTAGATCGCTTGTAAATGATTTAGCATGATATGTTTGCATTAGACTTGATTGCATTGACTTTGCTCATTGGCTTGGACTTTAATATTTATCATTGACGGCCACCTCCATTCCTAACTGCTGTAAAACCTAGAATCACCTTACACTAAAGTGTGTGTGTGTGTGTGTGTGTGTGTGTGTGTGTGTGTGTGTGTGTGTGTGTGTGTGTGTGTGTGTGTGTGTGTGTGTGTGTGTCCTCAGAGCTCAAGGCGGAGGTGGAGAAGCTGCGTGCGGCCCAGACCAGCACCCAGGGGGTGGAGCCAGAGAGGGTGAGGCTGTTCCAGCAGGAGATCGCCGGCCTGAGGAGCAAACTCACCCAGCAGGAGAGGGAGATGCTGGAGGCCCAGCGGTCAGCACTAACTGATTACTCTACCATTATTCATTCAAAAAAATCACATACTGCTGAGATTAGGTATCTGTACCACAACCTTTCAAATGAGCAAAACATATCTAATGTCGTGTGAGGTTTATACAATACAAGTATTTATACAGAAGGGACGGCACTACTCTGTTCACCGTAGTCTCGGACTAAGAGCGTGGGCAGCTTTATTAAGCGGTTTCTTGAGCTTCTACAACTAACTGGCTCATTGTTGACATATAGAGAAAAGCCTCAAGAAATAATATGAACATGATGCCCTAACCCTTTATTTACCTGCTCCTTAATGACCAGTATCTGAATTCACTGTGATGCGCTTTGGATAAAAGCGTCTCCTAAATAATGCAGTAAATATGAGGTAGACTAGTGGCAGTGGTCCGGTACTGAACACATCCTCCTGATCCTGCAGGGCCTGGAGGGAGAAGCTGGAGCTAGCGGAGATCCGGAAGCGAGAGGAGACGAAAGAGCTGCAGGTGAGTCTGCCGCAGTGTAGTGGTAGAAAGGTCCTGGATTCGATTCCCAATGTCCACAGCTTGCTCGTAGGCATCCTTTAGCAAGAAGTATCTTAACTCCTACCTGCTCTTTAATGACGTGTATCTGAATTCACTGTTAGGCACTTTGGATAAGACTGCCTGCTAAATGACAGTAAAATAGTAAATGACATCATATCATAAACAAATGGGATGTAAAACAAATGGCGTTCCCTCAAGTTTTTTTCTTTCCTGCATCTGTGTCAGAGGGCCAGCCTGATGTTCAAGGTGGACAACCGCCTGCCCAACCTGGTGAACCTGAACGAGGACCCCCAGCTGTCTGAGATGCTGCTCTACATGATCCGCGAGGGCCAGACCCGGGTGGGCGCGCTCAAGTCTGAGTCCGCCCACGATATCCAGCTGGCGGGCGCGCTCATCGCCGACCGGCACTGGTGAGTCGGAACCGCCAGGAGTACGGCGGTCGGTTGAAGAAGCCGTTTTTTGTTGTCGATTTTGCTTGTTTCTGGTTTTTTTAGTTTTTAGTTTTTTTCAACCCACCTATTCAAATTGGCATTTCTATAATCTGGTCTTTTTCTCATCTTTTAAGTTCACGTCTTTACTTTATCCATGGTTTTAAAAGCACATGATAATTTTTACTTTTACAGTTTTACTTCACATTTCTCATTTGTATCTTTCAAACACTTTATAACTGTCGTTTTAAAAATGCAATATAAAAAGTATGATTTATTTTATTTTATTTTATTTTTTCTTCTTTTTTTTTTTTTCAGTGTGATATCGAACGTGGAAGGAACTGTGAGCATCACGCCGATGGAAAGTGCCAAGACGTTTGTTAACGGGACCCTGATCTCCACGACGTCTACCGTGCTCCACCACGTACGTACAGAGACGACAGTAGAAAACACCGTTATTGGAGTATTGTATTATTAGGTTAATGTGTTCAGTTAGCTTGTGATAGTGAGGTCCCATCGAGAGCCGAGTAAATAATGTATTCATGTGAGGTGAACAACCTCTAATTACAGGAGATAAATACAAAGTAAGGAATAATAAAATGTAAAAAAAACAAAAACGCATTGGAATATGTAAAGAAATTATATATTCCTTTTTAAAATCATTCCAAAACATTCATATTTAGATAATTTTTTTCTTCTAAAAGGAATAACTGAGAATTTCACTATTTTGTATTTGACTTCTCCCTTGTCACGTTTGTCTGCCTGTCCCTGTGGTTACCAGGGCGACCGGGTGATTCTTGGCGGGGACCACTACTTTCGCTTCAACCACCCTGCAGAGGTGCAGTCTGGGAAACGGGTGTCGTGCTGGACGGGCTCCGGCGACGGACAGAAGGACTTTGAGTTCGCCAAGAACGAGCTGCTTTCTGCCCAGAGAGCACAGTGAGTCCACAGGAATACACACCGCACACTAGTCTTTTGGACATTTTTTGATGCAATTGTGAATGTTTTTCCTCTTCATATTTTATTTTATTCATATTTGTATATTTTGTATATTTTCTGTATTTATTGATTGCTGCCCTCCCTCCACCTACTGTATGTCCTTGTTTTTTTTTTGTGCTATACAAGTTTATTATTATTATTATCTGCACATCTCAGTACTCAGTAACCATGTGTGTCCTCCAGGCTGGAGGCTGAGATCGAGGAGGCCCACCTGAAGGCCAAGGAGGAGATGATGCAGGGCATCCAGATGGCCAAGGAGGTGGCCCAGAAGGAGCTGTCGGACCAAAGAGCCCTCTACGAGGACCGCATCCACACCCTAGAGAGAGAACTGGTACGCACTCCGCGTCCTCACTGTAAAAGGATAAAATGGCCTAATATTTACTTTCATTATTTTGTTTAAAATGGTTTGATGTCATACCATATAGCCTACTTCACAACATTTAGAATTTCCTAATTTCCATGATGTATTCATGTTTAATATTAATTATTATTATTTATTTTTTTATCCGCAATATCTTCAGAATCAGAATGAGATTTATTGGAGGTTTACCTATACAATGAATTTGTCTTGGTTGATGCAAGGAAAAAATAATCAAAACATTCAAAAAGAAATCAGAAATAGATACAAAACATTAAATCACAAATATTAAATATATCAGATATTGCCCATTACCTTTGGTGGAGTTCCATGTTTTTGATCGTTCCAACTGCCACCTCCCCCTCCTCCCTCTCAGGAGGAGGAGAGTCAGCAGAAGCAGCACCAAGAACAGAGCCACAGACGAGTGGCCAATCAGATGGCAGAGCTGCGGCAGGCCAAGCAGGATCTGGAGCAGGAGGTGGATACGCAGAAGAAACGCCTCCGCCTCCACATCGAGGCCCAGGTCAGTGCACATACATGCATCTTGCCCGAGTGTCCAGCTGTTCTACTGTGGAGGGCTCATGGCTTTGTCCTGAAATGTTTACACACTTTAGTAAAGGCTTTTATCCAAAGCAACTTGGGGATATTTCAGATGCATGACATTAAGGATCATGTTTTGGGGTTAGGTCTCTGGCTCAAGGATGCCTACATGCTAGGCTGTGGACGTGGGGGTGTCTCAAACCCAGCACATTTAGGTTGGGAGTCAAAACACCCCAGGCACTACGCTATGCTCGCTGTACTGAAGAAAATGAGTCATCTAGGATGAATACCTTGTCATTTTAGCCACGATTGACTGAGATTGTGTCATCTTTTTTCCTTTGGAAAGTATAGAGGGAGAGATGTGGACCATACAGTTCACTTGACCACAGTGTTCTTTGTCAGGAATGTAAACAAACAGCACATTGGAATTTCTCTTGTCAAAATTGAGCGGCAGAAGAAGAAATTGTAAAGTTGGGAGAAAAGAGAACTTCCTCATGCCCCTGTGTGGATGGTGTCTCTAAGGTTTGGAAAGTACAAAAAATTGAAAAGGAAAGGATTTTGTGTATATATATATATATATATATATATATATATATATATATATATATATATATATATATATATATATATATATATATATATATATATATATATATATATATATATAAACCGTTCATAGAAGAGAGCCACTTGTGAAGGATGAAAAATTGGATGGAAAAATGCAGTGCATGTAAATTAAATTGGTAATCTCCTTTTTATTACGTTGCTTTATGAAGTTAAGGACATCCTTTCACCGGGAATGCTGAATTACTCCAATGGCCATAAAATGACTTCCTATTCAGTTGCTGAAGACTGCTTGATTGATGAAGGCTTTTTGAGAGGAACCATGACCAATCCCAGGTGTTAAAAGTTGATCCACCAGCAGTAGGGGCCGCCCCAGTAACTGGGCTACTTGACCTATAAACCGAGGCAGGAACCAAAACCCGAAGGTTGATGGGACCTAATGGCTGATTTAGCCCCTCCAGCTCCAACTCATTTTTAACATGGAAGACAGTTAGATCTCTGATGTCGTGTGTTCAAACCCCAGGCGATGGAGGAGCACCGCGTGCGCCAGGCCAAGATCGTGGACGCCCTGGAGGCGGAGAAGGAGAAGCTGAGCAGGGACCTGGAGGAAATGCAGAAGAGGAGGGCTCTGAGGGAGAACCGCATGGCCAAGACCGGTACGTCTGTACACGAATGGAAATGATTCACCGCAACATCCCCTTGGTTGTTTTTTGACCCTCCTGGTGACATGCTGGCTTCATTCACTGGCGGTGGGGATCAAGATTGTAATTGTAACTTTTGTGTGTTGTGCTGTAGTGGCGCCACAGTGGGACGCCATGAAGCTATCCCTGATGATCGAGGAAGCGAACAAAATCAGTGCCAAGCTGAAGAAAAACACGCTCTTCAGCAGGTAGGGTGGAGCACACGCAAGAGATTTTACTTGAAATGTGTTTTTCATCTGAAGGATGTGTTCCAGTACTTACTACTACTTAGGCTGTAGACATTGAGGTTGAAATCCAGAGCCCCAATGAACGAACACCCTAACCATTAGACCATCAGTACTCAGTAGACTCTCAAAGACCAGTACGAGATTTAGTACGGTTCAGCTTTTACTTTAACATTTTTTTCCTGTCAGGCATGAGAGCTCAGAGAAGGAGGCGGATGGCATGCAAGTGCGTGTCCAGAACACCAAACTGGGCATCTCCACCTTCTGGAGCCTGGACAAGTTCCAGAACAACATGGCCGCCATGAGGGAGCTGGACCAGGTAGACGGCAAAAATGTTATTCATTTTTATTTATTTTTTGGCCTAAAAATGTACAATACAATTTTGGTCGTCATTTCTGTTCAAAATGTTGGGTTATTCTAAATGTATACTTGGCATAAAATGTGGGCTTTTGCAACTATTCTAAATGTATCATTGGCAGAATATGGCGATATTAGCGACATTAGCAAGTCATTCTTATTTGGGGAAATTAATCACAAATGCGAAAATGATCAGAAAACCTGAGTGCCTTTTTAAGGTTTTATTTGGACTCCTATTATTCCTCCGCCCCCCGCCTGTCATTCTCTAAACCCAGCGCTCCCACATTCTTCCAACCTGTCTTGTTTCCCCCGTTCCGCATGTAAAGAAACCGACATATAATCTAATACCCAGGCCGTAGAACATGCCCATACTTTCATAAACAGGCCCAAATGGCTTGTTTATGTGGTTGAGGGTAGGGAGAGCTATACCTCCTTCTCCGGCGTATTTCTCATTAAGTGGGGAACGGCGTAGGCGGCGTAGTCAGCGATATTTTACCCTGCGCAGGGGGAAGCCGCCTCCAAGGATGATGAAGTTTTTTACGATCCCGATGATGAGTGGGAGCAAGATCTGTCGGCCTCCTCCACCTCCTCCTCCTCGGCCTCCTTCTCGCGGCGCAGGTAATTATCGCTTCACCTCCACTCTGCCGTCCGTCCTTCCCGAGCATCTACATTTAGATTACCTTTTATAAACGCTTTAGCTCTTGTTCTTATCCAGAGTGACTTTCAAAAGAGTGGTGTGTGTGTGAGAAGTGGTTTAGTGCCTTGCTCCAGGGAACATTTGACGCGTCCTTTAGACAAGACTTGAGTAAGAGCGTGCGTCGGCACGGCGCTGGCACCTCAATCGCTACCTCAGCACCAGATTCGCCATCATTATCATCAAATGTGTTTAGCTCTGGTTGATTTTCATACACCCTCTTAATCCCATGATGATCGTAACTACTTGGACAAACCTGTTGTCAGACGTCATGAAAGCACTCTTGGTTTATGACCCTAACCCGCCGCTCGGCGATGTTCTCTGTTAACTGGCTCCTGGCGTCCATGCTCTAATGTGAACGGTCTGTCAAGCAAAACGATGGAAATATGGAAAGTTCCAAGCGCTTCTTGAATGGAACGTGGAAGGCGGCCCTTTTGTTGAAGCCTTTCTCGCGGGCGACTTTATTTTCTCAGAGCTGTCCCTGTTTATATTTCCACCGCCGGTGTGATTTTCATCCTGGCAGATGTGCAGATGTTTAACACATCCTAGTTTTTCTTTTCCTCTCTCTCTCTCCCCCCTGACGAGTTGAGAAGAAGTGGCTATTTTCAGATCATTTCTCCCTCCAGTTGTTTAAACCTTGTCTTATGGTTTGAAAAGGCAGAGGTTCCAGTATTTCTTACTGTACAATTCCTTCTACAATCGTGGTCCAAACATCAAGCGGCACCCACAATGTTTTCCTCTCACATTGTTATTTTTCTTGTCAGGCATGTTTATGAGCTCCTAATGGTGCCAGTGGTAGGACCAGCCAAGTGCAACATGGCACCGAGCTCTCTGCACCGCCTTCATCTCCCTTCTTCTCTCTGCTTCCAATAAACCCCAGCTGGCTAGCATTCTATACTAGAGCATGTTTACCCACCTCTGTCAAGTTAACTCGCTACGGTCTATTTGCTTACTAATTAGACCTCCCCTGTGGGAAAAACATTGGGTGTGTTTGGGCCCATAGCTCCTGCATCAATAGTGTAGTTACCAGTAGTATTCCTGCCGCGCATTTCCTATCCATTTACATTTCAGAATTTGACATTTTCCAAAGCAACTTAAAGGTGAGGCTGTGAACTATCAAAACATGCGGTCTAGTACAAAAAAGACTTCTTAAGATCTGCATGAATTAAGAAAAAACAACTACTTTATTATTATTTTTATTATTGTTTATTAGTGTAGTCAATTAGGAGACATTTCACTATTACGCCCACAGTTGATCACTCTGGAAACAGCTCCATGGCAGCTCTCCATGGTGTGAATGCTAGAGTTATGTTTCAGGTATTTCAGGCTGGCCGTTGGTCATGGTTCTTCTGTCCTCTGTGTACCAGGAGCCGGAGCCTGTTGAAGAGCAGGAGGATCTCGGGCCGTCTGTACGAGATCCGTGTTCACCCCATCCAGAGCCTCCACAGTGGATCTTCTCAGTCCGCCGGTAAACCCTCCGATCAGTCCTTCAATATCCTATCAATATAAATACGCGCCGTTTTTGGTGGATGATTTTATCCAAACATCTGTAAAAAGTGAGGCCAAGCATATCGGCTACTTAATGCAGAGCAACGTTTAGTTATGCATGTATCACAACCGTTGCCTTATTAGAAGATGAGTGGTGAATATATATATATATATTCAGGTATATGTTCAGGTATATATAATCGAGAAAATACTAGCTGAGACCAACGGATGCATAATAAGAGGTTGATTCAGATGACTTTATTCATCCTGGGGGAAATTGTTTAACTTGTGTTGAGACTGGTGCTGAGCAGCCATTTTAAGAGGAGATCAATGTTCTCCTTCATATCCTCCTCTTGAATGAAAGGAAGGAACACCTCTAACTCAACCCGGTGGAGCATGGCATTCACACTGCCAGGGTCAGGGGTTCGAGTCCCACCGGATGGCATACGTACAACATTTTCTCCTTGTCGTCCGTCCCAGGGCTGATGGGTGTGGCCCAACCGCCGTCCACCCACCCGCGCTCGTCGAGCTCCGCCCTCCCCGCCATCTGCAAGGAGCTGATTGGCCAGACCATCGCCACGCTGCGGGGCTGTGGGGGTGCGGAGGAGAGCATGGCTGACAGGCTGATCCAGGACCTGCAGCTCGTCTACACGGTGGTCCGCACCGTCTCAGACCTGTACGACGGACTGGACGAGGACAGCCAGGAGAATGGTGAGGGGGTTTTAAGACTCAAGTTCAGGATTTTCAACAGATTTAAAATGTATTAAAACAACAAGTGCAGATGTTTAAACGGAAGGTCAGAATGTATGTTATTACGGGAGGATACATGTTACATTAATCATGATGACTTCAAATGATTCACATGAGATGCCGGTGTTTGCTGTCTCTCCTCCTAGCTTGTATCCATCTTGTACTGTCTTTTACTTTCTTGCCGTTTCATATTTTTGTCCCCGTTTCACGACTTAATTGTTTGTCCCTCTCACTCTCTCTCCTTTAGCGTTTCTCCCTCCCTCCCTCTCTCTCTCCTCCAGTGTTGGTCCATCTCTCCCTCGTCTATTGTTTGTGATCATCTCGTTTCTCGCCCACAGTGTTTGTCTGTCGCCCGGAGGCCCAGAGTCAGCTGGTGAGCGCTACGTCTGCGGTGGAGCGGGCGGTCTTCATCACCCGCCACTGGCTGGCCAGCACGCGCCCCGGCGCCCGGGCCCTCTACTCCACCGCCGAGGAGCTCAGGTGTCAGGTCAAGAGGATGGGAGGCTTCCTCCAGCTGCTCATCCAGGTAGAGACCCCAGACCCAAGCGACCCGACTAAAACTCCGTCTTTTTTTTCTTCCTTCAGGTAGACTCTATTTGGATGAGGTAGAGGCTTTCTACTGCAAGTCTGCTTTTTATTTAGTTTGAAGTGAGACGAATTACCTTCGAAAAGGAGGAAATGTATAGGCCTATTGCTTATGTTCCTTATACGTAATGTATGTACATGTTCCTCATATGTATTTTAAAAGGTACTTTGTGTAAGAATCAGAAACTACTTCTCATGACTGACCCCTTTGGCCGTAAATGAACTGCAGTCTGCTCTGACAGCACTCCAGGGCTCTCAATGTGTGAAATGGGAAATGGGTTAATTTCTCAGCAGCGAACACAATAATACGAACTGGCTAAAGCTAGCTCTTCTTTATATACTAGAGACTAGAGAGTCGGGGGAAGGTCTAATTTTAAGTGAAATTACAACCTGTTCATATATTGGCAATTTAAAGCAATTTATGCATGTAGAATCCTACACTTAGTCCCTTTTTAATCACAAAAACATTGAAGAAGGACTATAAATATACATTCGCTCCTCAACAAATGATAAATAAGCTAGATGTTAGCATGTGACCGTTGACAGGTGATTGCTGTTAACTTAACGACACAGTGGGATTCACACCTAATTACGAATAAGATTACAGTAATTAAATTGTCAGGTGTTAACACAAATGTAACTTTCCTCGAATGAGAACGCGTTTCAGGCTCAGTTAAAGGCGATACGGTCGGTAGAACAACAAATCAATATGTTCCCCAGGCAGAATAGGTAAAGAAATGTATATAGATATATATATATATATATATATATATGATGATGTCCATGTCTTATGAGCTTTGGAACTACATTAAATGCTTAATCCGCAAAATGTACGTTGATAATGATACGTTTCTTTTTACATTCATGTCATGAAGACCAGTTAAGACTAGTTAAGACTAGTTATCAGTCACAATATTGGAAGTTCTCGATGCACAAGGGGTTTTTGCCTTACTCTCCTCACAAAATAATTGCTGCATGGTGCAATATGTGGATTAAAAAAAAGAAGAAGCGATTATCAATTTTGTTTGTGTTTGACGGCTAATCAAAATGCAGGGCATTGATTGATGGGTCTTTGCTGTGAGCTGTTTGAGCCGTGTCTATGGAAATGGAAAAGCAGGGGGAATTCTCAACCTTGAGTTGTGAACACAACATGAATATATGGAAGCGTGAATCAGAAATTCCTTACCGGCCCCACCACCTAAACACCACCACTGTTTTTCTTCGCTTCTCTCTCTCTCTCTCTCTCTCTCTCTCTCTCTCTCTCTCTCTCTCTCTCTCTCTCTCTCTCTCTGCCTGCTCCTGGACTCATCTCCTCCCCATTTTAATTTATTTACCAGCCTCCTACAATCGATGGGAGCCACTTTGTTGCTTTGCCCGTATTGATCCGTTTTAATTTAATCTGTTTTAATTTCAACCTGGTTTGTGTGTTTGTGTACACCGTGTAAAAAAAAAAAAATACAACAAAGTGAATTCCGTGATTCCATTATTTATTAATTCTTTATTTCCGCCCCCCCCCCCCCCCCCCCC
>OOFB01008713.1:26049-36215 GCA_900323305.1 Trachyrincus murrayi | reverse complement strand
AGGTAGTGGGGGGGGGGGGGGGGGGGGGGGGGTGTCAGTCTGCCAAAACCATCTGCTAGTCGTCTCTGACCTGTAGTGACCGGGTACAAACTGGTAAGCTGCAGCCGATTGGTCCTTCATACTCCCACAGTTGATGTGGTAAAGGTGCAACATCTAGGAATGCAATGAATCCTATTCTGTAATGGTTGTCAACCTTACAGAAAATGGGTGGTAGAATAGGGGCCCTTCAAGACACTGATCTCGGTACTGTAGATTCAGAATATTTATTGGCAACTAAACACCGTAGTGGTCATGGCGGTGGCATACTTGATATCCCCCCCTAAACACAATACAGGGTGAGGGTGTTTATGTACAGCCTGGCACCCTCTCCAGGGTGACGAAGGAGGAAAAGTCAGAGCTCAGCAGGTTAGCATGAATGTTGGAATCGATCAGTGGGAGCCATTCAGGGTCATACTGTGTGTGCCCAGCTGTGACTCGGCACCTCCCTGGAGTGTGTAAATGCAAGCATGCAGTTTGCATCCACTAGAATAATATATGCCTTCTAAAAAGCAGAACATGACATTGTACAGTTATACACGTCCGAGCTACAACCAGCCTGGTCTGGTCTTGTCTACGTCACTCACAACTGGCCTTCAATCCACTCTGAATCCATTCAGCAGTAGTACAAACTGTAATGAAACGACTGGAAATTAAATGAGTGTCGATGACGTAACCTCCATCTGTGAGAGAAGTGGATAGCACTCCCCTGAAAAGCAGAGACTAGAATCAGGGACTAAACATAGAGCCATATTCGTGCCTATGCTTTAGGTGAGCATCTCTCAGAGGTTGCTAACAGATGGGTAGATGTAGTTGAGAAGAACTCATTAACTAGAGCGAGCTGCCATCATGGATAGCCGAGATGCTCAGACAATCAGGTGGCATTGCTTCTCAGTGAGGGGTGTGGAGAAGGTCTTAAGGTCTCCATTGTTCCGTTTCAAGTGTGTTCGAAGGGGCTCAATTAAACGGATCCCGGCGGGATAAGAAATGGACACACAAGAACATGATATGCTGGACCTTGTTTGCGGTTGTGGTTGTTAAGAACTAGCAGATCTAGCTGGGTGACTAATCATGGAGTGTAGATCCTTTGGTGATCACAAGCTTCTGCTGAATTTTATTATTTTATTAGCGTCTTTACACCTTTCGCAGACTAAGAGCGTTGCCGGGGTTAATTATTAAAGCATGAAGAAAACTGGGCATGTTGAAATGAGATCTTTCAAAATTATTTAGTGAGTCAGAGCTTGAGGTCAACGTCACTACCAACCACCGATACACAGGTGGTTCATGATGATATCTTTCTATTACTAATACAATGTATCCAAAAACGTTTTTCTCTCATAGTCAACTCAACTTTAACCAATCACAACACAATATCTAAAGAAAATAATATGCCGAACCCTACAGACGAATGAAAGCCTAGACCTGGACTACATTTTACACCAATGATCAACTCCTATACTGTTGACCTATATTAATTAAATTGGACTTCAAAGTCTAGTGCACTCAGGTGACCCAAGATAAAATGTCCTGGTAGGGGGTTGTTCTTCCACAATATAGCCTAGGGTTACTGCGTACCAACCTGTCAACATATGAGGCCTGAAAGATAGCGAAGGAAAGATACAGTTTCACAGAAGCGTGCGTCCTTCTCCAAACACAGAGGCCATTGTGTATTTGGAATTAAATATGTATAACCCCGTACAACACTCGTACGCCACTGTTTGAGAGATAATGGTTGGTTGATTGAAGGCACAACAAGACCATCAAATTCAGTCGTCTCATTACTCAAGTCGAGAACTTAAGTAATGGGTTTAGTGAAATGTTAATGTGAATAGTTTCCTTTACCCAGCAGGTGGCTCAAAACCAGCTTTTTAAATAATTCTTCAGAAATAAGATTTATTTTCCTACTGGTGGAGTTCAGTTTGATTATCAATGAGAACCTGTAATATGCCAGTGCCTCTCTTTCGGTATTTCATTAATAATAAATGCCAAAAGACCTTTGGCCTCTGTGCTGAATTCTTAGGAAGGAAGTTTAATTGTGTCAACCAGGAACAGGCAGCATGGGACAATATGGGGAGGTAGTGTACAATGAACTACTAATTTGGGAACGGGCCATGAATGAGCCATGGGTGATGTGTTAGGAACAGGAAGATAGGAAAATATAAGGTAAAATCTCTTCGGGCAGACTAAAAAAAAACTACAATACTACTACTTCAACAATTAGGGGCAGAAAGCTAAAGAAATAAGTTTCTTCAAAGCACTAAAGCCTTCTGACGCTATGGTTAAGGTCAAAATGCAGGCAAAAGGAAATTGTCTGTTAACGGTGGGGTCACAATAAATTACATTCTGTTGAAGTCAATGTCCAACAATAGAGCATTTTGTTTTAAATTTGTTGGCACAAAAATGCATCATCATACCTGTTGAAATTCTAAGTCTTTCCAAGGTCAAACATGTTTCCCAAGAAACAGAGTCTTTCGTAATTATCTGCAAAACAACAAAGCTTTTGCGAAATGCATAAAACGTCACCAGATTACCAAGAAAACATGTTTCTATATGAACAGAAAAGGTCTCTAGGGCTCTTCTCAGCTGCTCAACGGAACATATAATATAGTACAGTAGTATAGTATACTATAGTATGCTCCTGGTCCACATGAAGCTCAATAGTCACTGAAGTGTGAAGACACTGCCAGTGTCTTCACACTTACGTTAACTACATCCTTATCAAGTGTGACCATAACAATAATAACCCTTTTTAAGTTGATAAAGGTTGAAAGCATTAGAAGCAAGTGTGTGTGTGTGTGTGTGTGTGTGTGTGTGTGCATGTGAATTGGGTTGTGTAGGCATCCAGACTGGAAACCTAACTGACAACAGTAGCATGCTAGAGCTATTCTCATCGTATTTAGTGCCTGTATTTAGTAGCACACAGCATGCTCTTTCCTACTTTTGTGGAGACTATTTTCGTATCAACACAGAAAAAATGGAGTCACTACTGGGAATGGAATTCATTAATAACTGCCATATTACATGACCCATTTTCTCATAGGGCAGTTCAGCCAAAGGCTGTCGTATTACATCTCGAGAAGGAGAAATGGAAACAACGCTAAAAACACTACACCTACAAGGGCTGGTAAATGCTCTCCCCAACTGCTTATCCAGGTGTACTTTTAGTAATTAGTAACACACAAGTACTTGCTTGACTATCAAATGGCTTACAGTAAACTGAATTATAAGACAAAGAGGGCAAAGACTAAGCATTGCAGTTTCACTGATTCAATGTGCTTTCATCTTATAATAAACGTTTTGAAATAAACATAAACAACAACAAAACATATTCATGCTTAATAACAAAAGAAATACATTGCACACATATGGATTGTTTACTATATATATATATATATAAACAAAGAGTTACTATTTTCTATGCATTTAAAAAAAAATGGCATTAGCAGTAAGTTACTGGTGAAAGTCTCCCAATTGTGAAGAATCTCTATTAAACTAAGGAGTCAACGGAGGTGATTAACCGGGGTGAAACGTTCTCAGTAGCACTACTACTGGACCTGCGCATCACTGGTAGGGTACTACTACAACCACACATAATGACAAGCCCGAAAAGGGGCACACATCTCCCGATAACGACATGGTCAAGTCAGGGAACAACCAGGTGTTTGTAAAAAGCGGGGGCCCCCCCCCAAAGCCAAGTTGACAGTGCATAGTTATCAGAGAGATTGTGCAGTGCCGCCCCTGTAACCACCGCTGACGTTAGCTGCTCATGCCTGTTTTATTATCTTGCACATCTAGCTAACTAGATACGATTCGCTCGTTCAATAAAGCAGATATGTATACAATGAAACACACACACACACAGACACACACACGTCCCAGTTACGACGCACACAGTGAAGTCCACATACATAGCGCAGACGATGGATCGTTACTCAAATACATAAACGCAGTTCGTTTGACAACCGGTGGCGGCTAACAAGTGTTTAGCTAGCAAGCCTGGGCTGGAAAACGCCGAAGTTTAGTTGGCTCGTGACTTACTGCTGGTCATCCTCCAGAAGTCCCGGCGCTTCTTCGGGATTCTCCGCTGGCACATCTTCGGGCAGCGGTTTGATGTTTGTCTCGTTGTTTTTGTTTTTCAGGATACCTTTAATCGGTCGTGGCGCTGCCATTCCACACGCCGTGTTGACCGCCGCCGGTTTCTCAAAGTGGGCAAATGTCTCGTAGCAATTTCTTTTGAAAGAGCGCAATTCCTTAACAGCGTGAATCTATTTTTACTACCTTAAACCGAGGGCCAGTTACGTTTTATATGCACCCTTCCTCATAACTCTACGCTCTTGCACAAACTTTAGAGTAATCTATCATTCTGCTCGGCCCACATTGACAGTCTGCACATCATACGCACACAACTGCCAAAGCGAGGCACTGCCTTCGTGCGGCTGTCTGCGTGGACTCGCGCTCTCGCGAGAAGTCACTGGGTTTTATATATTGGGCCATAAACGACGCCATATTTAACGGGTCGAAAATATAATTGTGTATTCATAGAAATACCCGGCACTGGTAAACCCATACACATGTGTGTGCAGAACAGAATGGTAGATTACACTCAAGTCTCAAAACATATACATTTTGATGTATTTTATTTAAAAGTACACACGTTACATCACATATGGCAGGTCCTTATTGACCGTTGTGAAACAAAGTGTTGCCTAGGAATATGCTTCGAATATGAAGTACATATAATAGGGAAACACAACACAAAAATAGTTTAAACAAAAATTACATTAGGCCTATCTCTATAAGCCAGGATCTGTCTCAATACTGTTTTCTAAAAAAAAGTCATTTATGCAACAAATGGACGTGCCATTTTAGTCAGACGTCACGTGATAAATAACGTTAGGGGACGTTGCTTCCTCCTGTGAATGTCTCCAGGCCGTTCTCTGGACACACCTGCGGGCCAGGGAACGAGACACACCTAGCTGCTGCAGCCAGGATTTCTCTGTAAATGTACTTTAGCACAAAGAAAAATACATGAAAATACAAATTGTACAGCCATATTATTGTACACAAAAGATAACAGAAAAGAACCAATAGACACAATTTATAGACACATATAATGTGTCTATAAATGTATTCATAATAGACTAACCTGGCAATGGCCAGCCAGTAAATGGCATTTTCCTTGGGGGTGCGGTCGCCACTGGGATGAGAGGTATTAAGCATGAGGGGGTTTTCCTGTGCATAGAGATGAAGCGGCCTTTGATTGCTGCCACGTGTGATGGGTGGCAGCAATGCCCTGCCTCCCCGCGGATCTCTATTTCCGTCATCCCTGCTTTCAAATGAAAAGACATCCGCACCTCTCTTTCTACAATGACTTCGTTTTCTCTGTGTTTTTTTGCATCCAACATCGCTGCCAGGACACAGGCTCGGCAGCTGCAGGTTGTCTCCCCCTGGTGGCCGCCCGGAGAGTAGACGTGATCCCGTGAGAGGTCGCAAAACTTTGGCTCCAATCTTTCTGGGTACTTTGGTCTCATCTCTAAAAGGTTTGGAGGACATTTTCGACTCTGTGAAGCCATCCACCAGCACTGTGTCTCCGACCCTGGCTTTAATGGAAGCCCTTGTTGCATGCACTCTCTTGGATGCTGCTCTTGTTTGTCCTACCTTCACCCAGGCTTTGATCTGGAGGTAGACGTGCATGGGCACACACATTTTTGGCAGGGACATCACTGAGTAGAGCTTGCTGATTAAGTAACACACACACTCCTTGTGGCCTTGCCGGATGGCAATCTGCAAGGGGCTGCGGCCACAGCGGTCTCTACAGGCCAAGGTCACGGGGTTGCTGCTGACGAAGAGTTTTAGGATGAGGAGCTGGCCGTGCTCTGAGGCTATGTGGACGGGGCACTTGCTGCTGTCTGGGTGGGCAGTTTGGTGACACCACAGTCGATATGGATGGACCCCCACCGGCTGCTCGGGGCGCGCCCTCCTCTGCAGCAGCCAGTCTGCCAGCTCCAGGTGGCCCAGGAAGGCAGCGATGTAGAGCGCCACCCGCAGTTGAAACCTACAATAGCAGGAAAATGTTGTTTCACTTGACTCAGTGGTATACCACAGCTCTTTAAATATATTCGACGTTAGAGTACACTAGAGTGTTGATATAAACCATGCTTAGCATTGTATTCTGGTTAATTTATTCTATATGACTGTATATATATATATATAGTACATTCTATGGTAATAACATATTTCTGACCTCATCACAGCTTTCTCTTTTGATAGGTGGCATTGGATAGCCAATCTGTGACCTCGCACACAGCCCTGAATAAACTCCACCCACCCGTCCCATGTGTCCAATCGGAGGGTACTGCCTAAGATTAGAAAAAAGCAGAAACTGTTGCAGTCTATATGAACAGAACATGCCAAAAATAATGTCAATGGTGAATGACGTGTATAAACATTTTGTCTAGATGCACAACAAAGGCTGATAGAGACACAGCAAATAATGCACTTTATGAAAATAAACTAGTATTTGTGCATAGCACCTTTAAAAACAAAGTCTGCAAAGGGCCTTAACACAATAACAAAACAATTAAAACACAAGGCAGGGACACATTAACAAGAGGAGGACATAGGCAGAGGGAGGGCAGCCAGATAAACGGATGTACCCAATTCTATGTCATAGTCGCTCAGCAGATTGCAGTCATAGAGTTCAACTCCGAGAGCTGTGCTCAGTCTGAAGGTGCTGACGGGAAGGCCCACTTGCAGGGAGATGATGGTTTTGAGCCTGGCTACAGACGTACTCAAGAGGAGCGTAGGTTCTATCACGGGGAATGTCTCTTGCGTCACTACATTGAAAACCTGTAACGCAGGTGTCTGTTTATTCTGCAAAAAAAAGGTAAACATAGTTAAAAAAAATTGGTTTAGCCATTAGAAAGGTTGCATTGTAACTTAAAAAGCTTAGACAAATAAATTGTGCATCATTTTCACAAGGTTTCTGATTACATTAACAATGTTTTTTCCCTAACCCTAACCTCTTTCACCCAAAGGGATTTAACAATATGTTAAAAGCACTTAAACAGACAAATATTATTTTCAGTTAAAGTTTTTTTCAGAATAACATTTTCTTCATAGAAAGAAAATATTAACTCAAATATTAATTTAAAATTGTGTCTCATATTCATTTCATCATTTTTATTTCTAATTCATTGGTTGGGTATGTCATGTGCTGTATTTTTAATGTCCCTATGGTAATATTGGTAAGGGTAATTACATTGTTGCTTGAATTACACTCTCTACCTCCGCATAGGCAGATGTTACAGTTGGCACACCGGAGCAGTGCGTATGTATTAGCTTAGCATTTTTGTGGCACTGCTCTTGTTACTCTGTAGTAAAGTTTGGAGGACAATCAATGCCTCTCCCCCCACACACACACACACACACACACACACGCACGCACGTGAGTGTGATTTCCTATGCAAAGTTGCCTAGTGACAGTCTTGGCATCTGTCTGATGGTTTAAACCGGGGCCTTTTTGTCTTTGAATGACAGTTACAACACAAGGCGTCAACAGGATGAACTAAAGACTAAAACTCATAAACCCGTTCCTTGAAAGCCGTTTCTCTCATGGGAACATAGTGTTAAAATGTGAAAACAGCCTACATCCAAAGACCGACAAATGTAGGTTGTCTAAAATGCATTTAGCTTTTATTGAGTTACTTTTATTATTACTTGTATTGTTTAATCAGAAAATTCTCATGAGATTGGCTTCGGGGTGTGTGGGATTGTGCAAACATTAAAGGCTCTTCATCGTTTTTGTCCTTGCAAAGGTACCAATGATTAAATGCCTCCATGAGATAACAGTGGCTTAACCTTGCTGTGTGTGGGTGAGAGACCATAGTTTTCCACACATATTAATTACAGCTATTGCAGAAGAGTTAACGTTTTACAATTCTTATCGTAAAATATGTTTTATAACAACACATTTTTCTTCAAAAGTATGTGCATAAACAACAATAATATAATGAGTATAATTAATATAAACTTCTCATTAAGTGCAAGTCTTTTTCTTAAATATATGTTTTCAAAACTAACTTTGAAATTGACTATGATTGTACAAGTTGCACTAGTAACTGGAAAAGGAAGTTATATAACTGGTTGTCCCACTGTCATTTAGACCAATAATAATTTACATAGAATTGACACAAACAAACACAGATAGAAGTCCTCTACAGCATTTTGCTAAATATTTGATGAATTGAGAAGGTGCAATATATGTGTTTATTCTACTACAATGGCTCATCAAACCAAATATACAATATTATAGACCTAACCTTGTCTTGTCTTCATTTAACAACTTACACTTTGGCATATTTTCTAGGCAAGCAGCTGTCCCCTTACAACGTATCATTTTTTCAACTTATTCAACTTAATAGATTATTCGTTAAATACCTTAATCAGGCATCGAATAACAGCCCCAGGGCTGACACCCAAGTCACCCAGAGCCCAGCTGTCCTGCAGGGATGCACCAGCGTAGTTTAGTTCCAGCACCTGCTGGACCTCCTTGTCATTGGCTAGTTGCAGAAGAAAATATTTCTAGAAAAAAAGAACATAAGATTAATAACAGTGGCATTTTCAAAATTGTGACAATCTTTAAAATATACAGATATATATAATAAATGATTATGCATAGGCATTTCAATTGCTTAGTACTACTTCCAATATTTCTTTCTCTATAGTGCTCACCAAAGATATATTTTTTAGAAATATAGTAAATATATTTAGTCAGAAAGACAAAAGCGAATGATGCAAACCAGTAAAGTGAATGAACAAAGGAGTTCCCAGAAGAGAATCCCTTTCAGAACTTTTACTACCTTCGCCATCTGCTTAACGGCCCCCACAGTCTGATCCAGAGAGACGTGGAAGGGCTCCCTGGAGTCTTCAAAAGAGATGAAGATCCTCATGTCTGACAGCCATCCATTGGTGGTTCCCCTCTGTCCCTTTCCCCTTCACTGGTGCTCTGGTCAGACAGAGCAGTGTGTGAGGTATATAATGTTAGGGGCAGGAGGGGTGACCGGCGTCAGACCCTGTGGTCAGGGCATCTGTGTAGGGAGGGTCAATGGAAGGAAGTGGAACCGGAAGGACAGACAGGAGCTATCTGCTCCTGTCTGTTTTTCACTGTTGTGTGAACTTTGTTGCTGCTACACCTGAAATTATTTTATTTAATATTATTTATATTTCTATATTTTCTATGCCTTCTATTTACATTTCTATATTTTCCACCTGACAGACAGACAGGCAGACAGAGGGACAGACAGAAAGATGGACAGACAGACAAACAGACAGATCCGGAGGCTGCAGTTAGGTGCCTCTTGCTTGTTGCTTGTTTGAGAGAATGTGGTTTGAGCTAGCTGAGGTTTGGTTGACCTACACAGTTCCATCATAAAGTTTTACAGTCAAGTACTAGTTTACATTTGACCTCTTAAAGTTGTAAGCTGTCGCAGGCATTATGTTTGAGTCCTGGCTGGGAGTTAACGGTTGCAATGTTTCTCAGGGATTTTATTAATTGATCACATTTCTGACTTTTTATAATATGTTATTAATAATTGTTAACATGGATACATGGTAGCAAAATGTGGTTAAAAAAACTGCAATGGGAATGATGTAATTGAAATGTATTCTTATGCAGCTTTTTAGCACAACATAATGGCATTTCAACAAATACAACAAAATGTACTGCTGTTAAAATACCCCTCTAGAGGGCGCTAGAGAATAGCCCAAGTTTATGTCTGCTGTTGTGAGGTAAAGGCTTTTGGGTGTAAACCACCTTCACTTTGTTCTCGTTTCCTGGGGTGTTCTGGCATCTAGATGTTCCTTTTTAATACTAATGAACAAAAAAACTACAATGAAATATGAGCCCTAGGTGGAAATAGCTCTAGTGGTTTGCACAGTGGATTCCTGACTGTAAATAGCAGTAGCCGATAGTTGAGGGTGCCGTCACGAGGATATGTTTACGTCTGGGGTACGTACTGGAAATGACTGACAGGCAAATCGTCCAATCGAAAACAAGCATTTGACTCGAGGCGTGTGTGTGATGGCGGAAGTGTTCGCCCCCCCCCCCCCCCCCCCCCCCCCAAAAAAAA